>BGPR01000215.1:476397-500336 GCA_013235015.1 Araneus ventricosus | reverse complement strand
ATATTAAGTCATTTAAAATTATATCAAACCATGATTAGAAATATAAATGCAAAGCGCATAGCCACCGGCGACAAAAGAAATAAACCACGCCGAAGCGGGACGTCTTGTATGAAGGTTACATGATTTTAAAAAGAGAGCGTTGCTCAATCGCAGCGAGGTTACGTAGTATCGTGAAAAAGGGAAAAACCCGAATGTTAGGACCGGTTGAAACTAGATTTCAGGCAGTTAAAGTGGCAGTTAATTGTGTGTTAGACCTTAAGTAGAAATAATTTTAAGGATTAAATTTCGAGTAGCGTTTTTAAAAATTAGGAACCTGTTCATTTATTACAATTTCCCCCCTCCGCAAGGTTCGTACGACAGGAGGGCCCTTGCTACCGCAGATATTGCGAAGCTGGAAAAGTTTAGAAAATTTTCTCAAAAGTTTGAAAGCTTTATTTAATTGCTTATCATGGCTTGATATTTATAGACATTAAATATGCTGAAAGATATGAAAATAGTTTCAATTGTATTTTATAAAACAGCAATATGAAAACAAAATAAATTTTTATAATTCTTGGATAAAGTTCTTGAAGGCTCTTGGTACATCTAAACATTCTGAATGTAAACACTCGAACAGCTATACGTGAATACAAAATTCAAATTGTTTCAAGACTAATTTTTTATGCGAAAGAGATATGTAGCAAATAGGAGAAAAAAATATTTATGATAAAAATGATGCATTTTAGTGATTAAATGTTCTAATTTTAGTATAATTAAATTCTTCATAATCATGATTATCTTGAGAAAATATTTGTTTTTCAGAATTCAAAAAATTAAATATTGGCAAGTGTCGTGATAGGTAGGTATAGCAATAAAAATATGACTTAATTTATTTTTGATAAAGTAAAGAAGTTTCTGTTTAGGAAGAAAGATACGATGGGACATTATAGCCTGCAGAGATGAGCATTCTGTTTTTGATGATCAAACTCTGCGCTAATCCACATCGCAAAATCTCCTGAGAAAGCTCTTTTTGTTTATTATTAACACAATTCACTATCAAACTGTTATAGCAGTCTGGAGGACATAACAGATCTCCAGAGGCCTCAGAATGGAGGGAGTTGGTGTTAATATTTTTTTTTGCATTATTTAATTTCTCCGAGTACAGTTAAATTTGTTTTATTTACTTTTCTTTTAAGTCATGTAATATAAATTATTTGCCATACTCCAACAACACATTTAAACCTGATTTTAAACAAAATTAATTTATGAGTATTATTTTCATCATTTTAGACATTTTGATTTATAAATATTTAAGCCATTTTTTTAATTTGCACTTTTTTTTAATGAGCACTTTTTAGTAACATCAAAATTGAAAATAATATACTCAACTTTGCGTAGTAATTCACCACACTTTTTAATATTAATATTTGCTGTTCTCAATAAAACATTGTACCTCAACATTTATTATAGCACTGATATCAGCAAAATAAGTTTCAAAGCCAAAACAAGAATAATTTCACTGTTTAAATTAATGTCAAAAATTAATATATGAAATGAAACATATGGTTAAAAACATAATAAAGCCTAACTTGAAAAATCAATATTTTTTGGAAAATATCTTATATTCAACATGAATTCCTTAAATTTCAAAATTTAATATGGACACTGTAACATTAGTTTCAAATCAAAACCACTTTAAATTTTTTTATTTTTCAAATGAAATTTCATATCAACTTATGATCAATCACAAAATATAAATCAATACTTAATTAATTGCACTTTTCAAAAATTACTGAATCATAATATGACACACACAGCTGAAAATCAATTTTTCAAATGCAAAATAGAACTTGTAAATTTTTCACATGTAAAATAGAATGAGATATTATAAAAACAAATTTCAAATTGAATGTTTGCAGTTGAAAAACATTATTTTTATTCACAATTAGCATGCTTTTTCTTATTTATTTTCCCCCCCCAATCAGCTGGTGATTTTTTTTCGCAATACTCGTTGATCACACTTTAGAAGATGAAATTACCGATGATAAAAAACACTTTTTGAATTCTTGCACATTTTTTGATCTGTGATAGAAGATAACACATTCTTTTTCTTTTGATGAAATTTGAAGTATCCTTGAAACGGAACCAATTGCAGATGTTGCACACGAAGATCGAAACTAAACATTTTTTTTCTTTTTTACGTTGTTTTCATGAAGAATTTGTTTTTCTGTAGCCGAGAATATACATGTTGAAGAGAAAACGCTTTTTGTAGACGGAAATAATTTTGAAGACATCACCACATCATTTCTTATTTTTCAAACAACGGAACACAGATTCGGAAGATCCACGGGGTCCACAAACAGCAGGGACTTGTGATCCTGTCGGCTCTTTATAAGATCAGGCTTTCAGTGAGATATAAAAGTTTTTCCAAAGCAGACAGCAGTCGTTGTCTAAAGATGAACACTTTCTTTATTTGATTCATAAATGTCAGCTGATTAGGTTAGAATTTAGAATAATATTAAGTCATTTAAAATTATATCAAACCATGATTAGAAATATAAATGCAAAGCGCATAGCCACCGGCGACAAAAGAAATAAACCACGCCGAAGCGGGACGTCTTGTATGAAGGTTACATGATTTTAAAAAGAGAGCGTTGCTCAATCGCAGCGAGGTTACGTAGTATCGTGAAAAAGGGAAAAACCCGAATGTTAAGACCGGTTGAAACTAGATTTCAGGCAGTTAAAGTGGCAGTTAATTGTGTGTTAGAGCTTAAGTAGAAATAATTTTACGGATTAAATTTCGAGTAGCGTTTTAAAAAATTAGGAACGTGTTAATTTATTACATATATATATATATATGGGGGCCACCATCGGAATACCAGTACCATCGACAGTGACGTCAGAGCATGAAGATGAAACGACGGTTTGAACGACCATATACGATGCTAATGAGTGCAATCCTTATCATATGACGGACTAGAAACATTTTAATTGTACATAGCTTTAAATATTACTCGGTATAATAATGTAACTTCCTAATGACAGCATATTACTTTAGTTTGAAGTATATATTCATTGATGGAACCTTGCTCTAAACCTAATGATGATCGCCCATAAATTGTGTTGTCCATTAGTGTGATGCGATCCTGTATTATATAACAAATAATTTGAGTGCAGATATAATTGGTTGCGATCCTGATAATAAATTTATTTAAAGACGAACTTGGATAAAACTCTTTTGTGTAAGCTTTTGTGACTAAGTATGACGGATTATCGACGCCGCTACTATTGGAATTACTGACGCAACGACGAAAACGTTTTGTCAAAATTTTCATAATTTTGTATTTCTATGATATTTATAGATATTCCTGAGCTGAAGGCTGCAATCTTAAATGAACATCGAAAATGTGATGTTGCATAAACTTTTGTTCGATTTCTACAGATACTGTCAAAACAGAAATAGAATAGGAGAATTTGCTGGCTTTCACTTTCAGCCAAATGATAAAGATTTTAATGAAAAAATTAAACTGATTGAATAGAAGCTATCTCTAAATGAAATAATTACAGTTAGCAATCTGCTATTTATAAATAACGAAGGTACTAAATATGAAATTGTACAAAGATTCTTAACACATATCTGCGATTTAGATGTATTTAAACAGGGCATTATTCGTGAAAATGATTCTGAATGGGATTCGGAAAATGAAAACGAACAGAATCGCAAAAGTTTTGAGAACTTAAGTGAGGAATCAGTGCAGCTAACAGCTCACAATGTTTATCAACTTAACATTAGTTTTAGTAAAATTGAAAGTATTATCATGCCAATTGTTGGTAAATCTTATCAAAGCGTTGAAAAATGGATTGAATTATTTGAAGATGTTGTAAATATGTTTAAGTGATTTACATAAGCTTGTATTTGGTAAAAGATCTTTGAAAGGTAAAGCAAAAATATATATTCAAAGTGAAACTAGTGTTAACTCTTGGAAAAAGCTGAAAGATTTATTATTATCTGAGTTTGGTTATTCATTTAATTACGCTTAACTGCATGAAATGTTAAGTAAACGTAAGCTAAAAGATGATGAGTCATTAGAAGAATATTTTTTGAAGCTGAAACAATTGTGTAATCTTGGTGATGTTGAAGATACTGCATTGATGCAATATATTTTATATATGATATTATAAATGGTATACCTGATTCTGTCATTAGCAAAAGCATTTTATATGGTTGCAAGACTTGTCAGAGTTTAAACAAAAAATAAGAGTTTTTGAGAAAAAGAAATCCGGCTACGATAAAGACAAATCAAATAAACGAAACTAAAAATAGAATTAATGCTCCTAAAATCGAAAATAAAAGAAAAATTCAAGGATACTAAATAAAATATTACTCGGTGCTACAATTGCGATGCTCTCTTAGACATAAATTAAGGCGTATGTCAGAATAAAATTAAGGGAATCAAATGTTTCAAGTGTAATAAATTTGGGGATCATCTTGCCAAGAATTTCTCAATGAAATATGAACAGTCTAATGTTACAGTCGATAAAACAACTTCTTTCGGAAATTCAACAACCAGAATTGTTCGAATAAACGATTTAAATAATGTTTCGCTTATTGATTCCGGAAGTCAAAAGCCATTAATTAGGAAGAGTAATTTTGACAAAATAGGCGAAATATCCAAATTGGAACAATCTCACATCAAACTTTCAGGTTTGAGGAATACATCAGTAAAACCTCTAGGAATATTTAAAACCAAAATCGTAATAGCTGATTAAGAATTTGCAACTGGCGTATGTATAGTAAGCGATTCATACCTTTCTTTCGATCTCATAATTGGTTTGTAATGTCATAAATCAGTGCACTTAAATCGTCTCTGGAAAATAGATTAAATTTACAAATCCAAGAAATAATTCTATTTCGGATCTTTTTATTACTGTAGCAGAGGTGATAACTCACGAACAGGAAACAGATTTAACGTATATTCAAAATAAAGCGCATCAAGAAAAGTTCTAAATCTTCTTCGTAACTAAAAGCCGAATAAAACAAAAAAGATAGATGTAAAAATGAATATCCGCTTAACAAGTGATATACCAATAAATTCTTCCTCCACACGCTGGCTCTTAATTGAGAAACAGACAGTTGAAACACAGATCGAGCAGTGGTTGAAAGAAAAAATAATTCGCCCGAGTACATCAGAATATATATCCCCAATTGTTTTGGTTGATAAAAAAGACGGATCTTCAAGGTTATGCATAGCCTACCGAAGACTGAATGAAATAACAGTGCGCTAACATTTTCCGTTTCCTCTGATCGATGACTTGTTGGACAGATTGCAGTCCGCGAGTGTTTTAAAAATTTTAGATCTGAAGAATGCTTTTTTCCAAGTCGACATTGAACCTTCGTCAAAGAAATATACTTCTTTCGTAACTGATACTGGGAAATACGAGTTTAATAAGATGAGTTTTGGTCTGACTAATACTCCAAGTGTTTTCAAAGGTGTATTTATAATGTATTTCGTGATCTCATTAAAGAAAACGTAGTCATGATTTATTTTAATGATTTGGTTATTTCTCCTGAAAATATGAAACTCAGGGTATTGAAAGATTGAAACGTGTTTTGCAAACAGCATCTGAGTATGGATTAGAGTTAAATATTAAGAAGTGTCAATTCTTAAAAAAGTGAGATAGAATTTCTAGGTCATATAATTAGAGATGGTAAACTTTATGCTTCTACTTTGAAAATAAAAGTAGTTATGATTTTCCCAGAACCAAAATGTACTAAAGATATTAAAAACTATTTAGGACTAATGGGGTATTTCACTAAATTTATTACGCATTATTCAGCATTAGCTAAACCTCTAAGTGACCTGTTAGAAAAGGACAGTAATATTAGTTTTTGTTTGAAAGAACGTGAATCCTTTAATGAGCTTAAACGAATTTTAAGCAAAAAACCTGTGTTATGTCTATATAATCCTAAAAGTGAAACAGAAATTCATACCGACAAGAGTATAGATAGTTTCGGAGCGTGATTGCTTCAAAAGTCAATAGTTGATAATCAGTTGCACACTGTGTATTATACGAGTCTTAAAACATCTGATACTGAACGTAAATATTCAAGTTTTGAGCTCGAAGTTATGGCTACAGTAGAAGCACTTAAAAAGTTTAGACCGAATGTTTTAGGCATAACTTTTTCAATAGTCACAGACTATATCGCAATTAAACAATAAGTAAGAAAGACATTTCCTCGAAAATTTCAAGGTGGGCCTTAATGTTAGAGGAATACGATTACGTAATTGAACACAGTCAAGGAACGCGTATGCGGCATGTTGACGCACTAAGTGGAAACCCTGTTTGCGTGTTAATCCAAGACAGTTTAACGTTACAGATTTTGAAAGCTCAAAATTTGGATGAAAATGTTAAAGAAACTAAAGACCTTCTTACAATTAAGATTCAACATGATAGTTATATAATTAAATGTGACTTTCTATATAAATTCATTAAAGGAAACGACCTTTTAGTTGTCCCAGAATACATGCAAATGTCATTAACAAAAAGTGCTCACGAAAAAGGACATTTCTCTGTAAAACGAACGGAAGACCACTTAATCAACGAATTTTACATTCCTAATTTAAAACAAAAAATTGAGAAGTTAATTTCAAATTGTATCACGAGTATTTTAGCCAGCAAAAAGCAAGGTAAACAAGAAGGAGAATTAAATCCCATACCTAAAGTCGAATAACCTTTAGACACTTATCATGCCGATCATCTAGGACCATTAGAAAGTACCAATAAGAACTATAAGCATTTAACTTGCGTTATAGACTCTTTTACAAAAATTGTCTGTATTTACCCAAGAAAATCAGCATCCAGTCAGGAAGTTATATTAAAATTGGAGGTGCAAAAATCCGCCTTCGGAAACCCTAGAAGAATAATCAGTGATAAAGGTAGTGCTTTTCATTCCAAAGGATTTAATGAGTACTTTTCGTCAGAATCAATCCAACATCTTTCTGTTACTATTGGTCTGCCAAGAGCTAATGGGAAGGTTGAAAGACTAAATTCTACAGTAATAGCTGTAATTTCTGAATTATCAAAAGATGAACCAACGAAAGGGTTTAAATTCGTCCCCTAATTACAGCGTATTCTGAACTTTACGTATCAAAGAAATATTAACTTAACACCTTTTGAATTACTTTATGGTGTAAAAATGAGGGATAAAACTGTTTTAAAAATCCATGAGCTTATTGAACTGGAAATTCGTTCAAATTTTCAAGAATCGCGAGAAAATTTAAGAAAAGAAGCTAAGCAACAAATTTCAAAAGTACAAGAAAGCAACAGAGAAACTTACAACTTAAGAAGGAAACCCCCCAAGAAATATAAAATAAACGATATTGTAGCTGTAAGAAGGACAAAACATAGTCCATTCTTAAAATTCAAATCTAAGTATTTGGGTCCTTATAAAATAACAAAAATAAAGCCCAATGATACCTGCGATGTTCAGAAGATTAATTGTTTTGAAGGACCGCTGCATACCAGCACATGTGCCGAATATCAGAAACCATGAGGAGACGAACGTGCTATTTAATCATTTCCCAATATTGTGTTTTATCCACCAATTATGACTCTTTTTGCCTAAATATGACTGTTTTATGAAAGTGTTATGATTGATAAGAAGGACTTTCTCCACGATGAACATTCTCAACACGAAGCCTGTTGTGCACAAGACGGTAGTTTTTCCACATGTTTTTCCGATGAAGACGACGTTACCATCAATACAGTTTCTCCTTTAAGACGAGTTGCCAGAATTTCTGATGAACGACAAATTTTAAGACAGGTCCTACATAACAACGAGCTGTGGGGCACCAAGATGTAACGAGAAATTCTGATAGCAAAGGACGAGCGTACATTTTGAATGAGAATCTGCTCGTTTTTTCTTTTCATATATTTTCCAGATGCATGCCGGTTCTAGGACCAGAACCTAGTCAGGAGGGCCAATTGTGGGTCACCACCTGAGTACCTGTAGATGGCGCTGCCATCGCCAGTGACGTCAGAGCATCAAGCTGCCGAGAACAGAAGACGAGATGGAACGCGGTATTAGACGTATGAACAACGTTAACTTTTTTCGCAAGACCAGAAAACGAGATGAAACGACGCTTTGAACGACGATATACGATTTTAATGAGTGTCATCTTTACCATATGACGAAATAGAACTACTTTATTTGTACATAGCTGTAAATATTGCTCAGTATAATAAGGTAACTTCCTAATGACAATATAATACTTTAGTTTCAAGAAATGTGAATTCATTTGTGGAGCCAATCACTATTAGAATGCAAAAATGCAACTACATCATGTTTTGTCATCACCAGTACTTTTAAATAATATATATTTTCGCCACCAAAGTTTCTTTCTAATCTTCTGGCAATCTTTTAAATTCTGAATGGATTTTTTTGCAGTTTTATTAATTATCTCAATTTATCACTTTTCTTCTTGTAGCAGTCAACTTAATTAGTAATTGCTTTAACTCTTTATGTAATTTCTTTTAATGTTTCAATGTTTATTAAATTGTACATCACTTTTACTTCACGGAACTATATGCTCGCCATTTTTAACGGCGGAAGCTTTTCTGTGTAAACTGGTCTAAGCGTCACATGGCTGGAGTGTTTTCTTTGTCTAGTATATTTGCTTTTAAAATACTGAGCATAACGGTCGTGCCCTGGAGGTTTCGAGTTGCGACAATTTTCATTTCGGTTCTCGTCCTCTCAGGCATAAAATAAAATCTGTTCGATGTGATATAGTACGAATCAACAAAGGATGAGAAGCAAGATATAATTTTAAAGTCCATTTTTGGTAGGAAGGCCATGCGTTGAGCGAACCGACTAGCCTTTATCCTGGACTACTTCAGAACGACGTTGTTACAGTGGTATGCAGAATGAGATAAAAGATGTAATCCTCTGAATCAACGGCGTACAGATAAGTGAAACATTTAAGATTAAAATTCATCGAAACCAGTTCATGAATTAATCTGCAATAACAAATGTGCATTTTCACCAAATTTTTGAAATTTCGCTCCTTGTCATTTCAAGGACACGAGTTCGGTGCGTAGAAATAAAATCTTTCTCAAACATCAAAATCTTGACCACTAATTCTACGATAAGTATAATTTCATCAGAGATCTCTCTAATTTTTCTAATTCTCTAATTTTTTATTCTTCGAATTTAAAAGTCTTCAGCAAATATTAATATTTACTTATTTTGTATTAATGTTTATATTTTTGCTTGGTTTTTATGTGTTGATTGTGTGCATCAGAACAATCTCTGTTATTTCAATATTCTGGAATATTATTAATTTAAAGATGGCATGTTAAAGTTTTAGTGTGCAAATAAAAATATTTATTCGAAAACTTGTTCTTTTAAATATCTCTATTGGTGTCACAAAGGAATGTAAATTTATTTCAGCAATTCTTCTACTATCGGTCTAAGTTCTTCTTGGTAGTCTAGAAAAGGTGGGCAATTGCATAAGTGAGAGTAAAAATTGTATTTTTATTGGTATTCATTCTTTAGCACCAATTGATCTTTCATAATTCATATATTATCTATCTTTCATAATGGTGCCATTACGTCAATTGTAAGGGAAATTTCTAGACTGTTAAATTAAAATTAAAATATTTTAACTTAATATATATTTTCCATTTTAACAACACCCACCCTTAGTTTTTAACATTGGCACCGTGATAAAACTAAAGTTTATTGAATCTAATAGTATTTCGAAAATTTTGTGTTTTTAAATAATTTTTTTTATACTGCCAACTAACATAAATTTAAATTTAAGATTCTGCGTCCTTTTGATGCACATGACAGAGAGTAGTAAATGATTTTTATTTTTGATCTCATTGCTTCAGTTTCCTCTGACACAAATTTCAATTTTTATAGTATTAATTTAATGAATATAAATCTCATTGAATTTTTTAAAGTGTATTTTTATGGTATATATTTTCAGGAAATTCTTCAGGTATTCATTTTGCGTGCTTTTATATGTCATATTTTGCATATTAGATTACAAAATTAAATATTTAAGTTTTTTATATATGTGGTAAAATTCGTAACTGACAGTATGTTTGGTGAATTAAGTTGAAAATGATGGACAATAGCCTAATTTCTTGTATCACACCTTTGAAAGGTGCAGAGGACAACTTTGAATTTTTCATTAAACAACTTAATGACATTCCTTGTTTAGAAAAATGGGGTGAAAGTAAAAAAAAATATTAGTTCTAGAACTAAATCTAAAGGAGGATGCTTTAAAATTCTTGGTGAGAAACCCAAAGATAGAGGAAATAGATAATTTTGAATCTTTAGATAGCAAATTGAGGGGAAATTTCTGTAAGAAACCAAATTTTGGGGAAGAACATAATCAATTTGATAATCACAGACAAAAAGTGAGCCAAACAGTTTCAGAAGTCGCGGATCAGGTCAGCTTAAATACTCAGAGATTCATCAATCTTAAGAACAGCGAGGAAGACAATTTAGTAAATTTAACGGAAAAATTAAAACTTTCAAAATTTATTGAAGCATTAAGATCAGACATTAGAGTATAATTAAAAAAATTAGTACCAAAGTCATTTAAATCTGCTGTAGCAATAGCAAAGAATGTTGAGAAGGCTTTATGCGAAGAAAATGTAAAATGCAATCTTGTAACAGACTCTGTAATTAACCAAATTCTAACTCAACAGATAAATACAAACAAACAAATTCTGGAATTGTCAGAAAGGGTCAATGCAATCTCCACAGAAAATATGGCAGTAAATAATATAACAGAAGCACAATCAAACTCCAGCACTTTGCAAATTAATCAAAATAGGATTCAGTGTCAGATCTGTGGGAAGTACAATCATATAGCGAAAAATTGTTTTTCTGTACCAGAAGGAATTTTCACAGGGGAAATAGTAGGGCAAGAAATAACAGAATTTTTCATTCAAACAATTTTCATCCTTACCGGTCAAAAACCAATTAAAGGGGTAATTTTGTCAGAAATTTCAGAGGAATCTCTAGAAACGGTTTACACAGAGGTTTCAGAAATGATTTAAACTTCTAAAAGATTCTTGTAAATTTCAAAAAATGACTTCTCTTTGGCAGGAATCTATAAAAAAAAGAGTTATGATTTTAATTACAACAAAAAAGATTCTCGTGAAACAAGAAAACAAGATAAAAATGACAAAGACTTGGTAAAGTGTGATGGTGACAAGACAAAGTATGAAAAAGTACTCAAAAAACACAACTCTCAAACAAACAAATCAAAAGGTAAAAATAGTAGCTTAGCTAAACAGCGAAATCAGAATAAAAATAAGAAAGAGAAAGTATTGGATAATACAGATACTAAAATATTAATGTCATGTACAAATAATAGTAATAATTTTCCAGTTGTTTGCATAAATATTTGTGACATTCAATTAAAATGTCTTATTGATTCAGGCGCAAATTTAAGTTTAATTCAGAGACACATTGTTGATGAAATCAAAACTAAAACTAAAGTTGAACATATATCTAGAATGGTTAGAATCAAAACAATCGATAACACAATAGTTTCATACATGTCAGCGATTAATTTAAAATTCAGAATAAAAAATAAATGTTCCTCGTATAAATTTTTTGTTACATTAAATCTATGGAATTCTCACTATAATGCTATTCTTGGGTATTCTGCAGAGAAATAAAGTTGTAATAGACACTGTAAATAAAGTTAGGTTATATTAACGTCCCGATTTGAAGCAACACGAGGGCTATTTAGGGACGGACCTCGTAATTTTGAACCGCGGTCCACTGTAAATAAAGAACTCCTTGTAGGAAATCAAAAATTTGAATTTGAGGAAAATTCTCCTACTACTGATAACAGAGAGGAAAGTGCTGATTATGAGATATTTGAGAGTGAAAAAAACAACAAAGAACGCTTTGAGCAAGTTAACAACAACAAAGTTGAGAAAACTAATTTCAGCGAGGAAATTTATCATGCGCATAATATGAAAATAGCTAATAAGCTTAGAGTACAGTCATTTTAAACAGAAATAATAAATTTAAAGATTCCAAAAAACTTTTCAAAAAAAATCAGAACTAATTTTTGTTCAAAAGAGAATAAATCGGGTTATGTAGTCAATGAATCTTTAAATGTTCCTACAAACGCAAATTTATTTCACACCATAATATAAAATAAAACTGATAAAGTTATCCATGCCAGAAAAAATACTAAATTTGGTAAACTATCAACATTTGATGCAAAAGACATCATGACTCCTTCTGAATCTGAAATTTATCAAATTAACAACTTAAACCTAAATGAAATTCAAAAGATGCGTAAAGATGAGTTACTTAATTCTGATTTCAAACTTTATCATCTGAATGATAAAGATGAAAAGGATATGCAAGAATTACTTCTAAACATTACAAAGGTTTTCAAAATCATATAAAACTCTTGGTGAGACAAAACTCTTGATGAGCAGTAACTCTAGAATTTTCTCTTCTCATAATTTTCCTTTGTAAACCAAGCCTTATTCTATTCCACTTACGGCAAAACAATATGCTCAGCAGGAAATAAACAATCTATTGGACGCAGCAATCATTGAACCATCTTTTTCGAGTTATTGTTTTCCTGTAATTTTCATTAAGTAGAAATAAATTCCTAATGACAGTAATTGTGAACCAAAATTCAGCATGTTAGTGGATTATAGACTGCTTAAAAGTATCACAGAAGCATTTAAAATTTGTCTTCCATAAATTTCTGAAATAATTAAAAGCATTGCAGGTAGTAAAATTTATTGTGTATTGGATTTGACTCAGCTTTATTCCAAATAAAACTGAGAGATGAGGATAAGAGAAAACTTGCATTTTGTACAGAAATATGAAATTTTCAACCGACTAGACTTCCTTTTGGCTCTAAAAACAGTACATCATACTTTCACAACTAATTTCTAAATGTTTAAATGGTATCACGGGTAAAAATGTACAATTTTTTCTTGATGCTAAATTAGCTGATTCTTTATGTGAACTAAAAGAAATTTTGCAGGATGTATTTAATAGACTCATAAAATTTATCCTTACTCTTGATCCAGCGAAATTGCAATTCTGCAAGTTAGAAATCACATATCTTGGTGTTGATTTGAATTCTAATGGTTTTTCTCCTTCTGAACAAAATGTAAACAAGCTAACTAATTTTCCTAGGCCAAAAAATTTAAAACAGGTACATATGTTTTTGGGGATGCTAAATTATTTTAGAGGTTTGATTTATGATTATGCAAGAATTCTTGGAACATTAGACAATTTATCAAAAATGAATACTCCCTTTGCTTGGTCAATTAAGTGTTAAAATACATTGAACACGGTACAGTATATCATTCTCAAAGAACCTACTTTAAAGAAATTGATCCGAAATTGCCTATTTCTTTGACCACCGATGTTAGTAAAATTGCTATATGTGGTGTTTTATTGCAAAAAAGTCAATATATATTATCCTTTGGAATTTGTTTCTGGAAAAATTAATACCTGCTGAATGTAGATATCCTTCAATCAGAAGAGAATTATTTGCAATTTATGCTTCAGTCAAACATTTTCATGACCAATTATTGGACGAAAATTTTGAACTTTTAACATATGCTAAGCCTCTGACTGAATCTCAAAGTCTTGGGAAAAAACCTGAAATCCTAGCTCGATGGTTATTGTATCTAGGTACTTTTTCATTTAAATAAACTCATATACCTGGCATTTTGAATCCAGCTGATTTTCTTTCTAGAGTTGTAGAAGATAATTCTCGGAATGTAAATAACATCACTCTTTTTCAGCCTAATGATAAACTATCTATGCGAAATATTTTAAGCGAACAGATACATGATGCAATTTTAAGTAAAATTATGAATGATTTAACTGATAACAAACAATGTAAACAATATTTTCTTGATGTTAATTCAGTCATGTTAACGATAAAAAATACACACAAAAATAAAAGGAAAATAGTGAGTAGAATTGTAATTCCAAAATATCTGATAAAAATTGCATTGGGGCAGCTCATGCTCCTCACTGTGGAGTTAAGAAAACATATGAATTCATATAGCATAAATATCAATGAAAAGGTATGCATTTAGACACAAAAATTATTGGTGAAAATTGTGAAAAATGCCTAGGAAACAAACCAAAAGCCAAATTAACTCAGAGAAAAATAATTCCCAAAAGGAATTTTGCTCAAAGTCAATGCACTGCAATTGGCATCGTTGGAAAACTTCCTAGATCCACGGACAACAAAAACTTCATTTTAACTATAATACTACAGTAGGTATCTAGAAGCTTATACTTTAAACAACATGACTTCAAGAACAATCATTAACTGCTTAAACAAATATTTTGCTAACTTTGGTCTTCCAAAATTCTTAATTACAGACAATGCAACAAACTTTATCTCTAATGAGATGGTGGAATTCTTAGACATGTTAAACATTCAACATAGAAAACCTTCTAGTTATTATAAAATGGCAAATGGTTTACTAGAACGAGATCGTAGAACAATGAAAGAAAGTTTGGCATCCATGTGTGAGACTACTTTTCAATGGTCTGAAAAACTCCTATTAGGTAGATTCCTTATTGGAAATCTACCTATTGCAATGGTTCTCATGACGCGACTTTCGGAAAATTTCTGCAGATGTTCACCGATCATGACCCCTAGAACCCCAAACCACCCTTCGTTAAAAAGTATATATATATATATAGGAAAGATCTTACAAATTACTGTATTTACAATAACATTATTTTCAACGGGGAAAATATCTTTAAGCAAATTAAAGGCATCCCACAAGGGACCAGCTATTCTTCTCTTCTTGCCAATTTATTTCTACACTTTTTTGAACGGAATATCGCTATTAATTCGAATTCAGTCTTTAGATTCATTGATGACCTCATTATTTTTAACCATAAAGATTTCAATACAACTAATAATGCTCTGTATCCAAATGAACTTAAATTAATACAAACCAATAGCTATCAAGAACCAGTTATTTTTCTGGACTTAATTATTGATAGTCAAAATACTTTAAAAATAGATATTTATGACAAAAGAAACGAGTTTAAATTCGATTTCAATAGATATATTTTTTGGAACTCAAATATCTCTTCTAATATCTACAAAAACACTATCATTAATCAACTCATAAGAATTAACAAAACATACATCGATAAAAATTCAATCAAGAAACAAATTCAGCACCTTATAAATAACATTAATAGTAATGAATTCCTACCTCCTTCTACGAAACTTTAATTAATGGCTTTAAGATGTAAGTACAGGATTGCATATTAGATCTATGCTGGCGCAGTTCTAATACTGTGGTAGGGTCTCTCAAGCCAGACAGGTCTAATGTGATTACCTCGAAAACGCATCTTTAAGTCGTTTATTAACGGATTTCAAATTCAAATATTGTTTAACACTTACCATTTACACCTTAATTTTTAATTACACCAGTTACACTTTTTTAAATACACTCGTTTCCTTTTTTTTTAAATACACTCCTTTCCTTTTTTATCATCTTTCATTAATTTTTAAATACACTCCTTTCCTTTATCACAATTCCTTAATTTTTATATACACCTTATTTTTTTATATTACACATTAATTTTTAAATACACTCTTTTCATTTTTTCATCATTTCTTTAATCTTCATTGTTTCCTCAATGTAGTTCGCTTTCATCTTTTTTTCCATCGATTTCCTAATCTTCATCGAAACTCCCCCAACCTCAGACGTAACTTGATATTTGCATAAACATCCGGTCCCTACATGACGCGTCTAGTTATTTCCTTTGTCACGTCTCCTGTTGGCAGCATCTCTCAGTTTTAGGTTCGTAAATTCATTTCTTTTATTTGTATTTCATTCAAATTCTTGGTTTATCATAATGTTCGGGATAAAGGACAGTGCTTTTAGCTATATGCCAACACTATTCGCAGAAAACATTATGATTTCACTAATTTTTTAACGGTTCGTATAGATTTTACTTACCCTGATGAGCACCTATACGCTTTTACCGATTTACTACAGTCTCTCCATTTTATTTCAACATTTTTTGACTTTCATGATATTGATATATTTACCACAAATCTTCTTGAATTGCAGCATTTTTGCGCATTCGTTGCGTTTGTGTTATATATTTCTATATTATTTTATCTTCCATTTTATATATATATTCCACTTTTGTTTATTTTCTCTCTTTAAGAACTTTCGGCTTTTTCTTATCGCAGATTTTTTTCTTGACATTTTGTTTTATGAATGTTTATGTTGTATATGTTGCTTTTACATTTCTGCTATGTTTGTTTTTTATTTATTATATATATATATATATATATATATAACCCTTCCCATATTATCTTGTGAACACGATAACTGGAGTAATTTTGAAGTAAATTTAACCAGCATGGGATATGTTGTAAGGATAGTGAAACTCTCGGTCGAGTTCGTATATGGGCTATCGAGCTCAAAGGGGGTGGAAATTTTCATTTTCCAAATAATCCCTTTACAATTGAAAATACAAAGAAAATTCAATTAGGCGAATTATTGCCTTATCATAACGAGCACATTTTGCCTTTAAAAAATTTAGATAGCTACAATTGCTTAGAAGTTATGAGCTGAAAAGTGATTTTCCCACACTTCCACTCCTCTCCCCCTAACTTAAAGTATGTTGTAACCTATGCATGTTACCCCTTGTTGGAAAGCGCTCATCATTTGCAGTCTCTTCCACCCTCTTTCATTCTTGTATCTCTAATCCTTATAAGAATAGAGGGCGAAATATTCTTTTCCTTATTATTAGTAGAGACGTATATATATAACGCTTTTGCCCATATTAACTTATGAACATGATAGCTAGAGTAATTTTGATTAGATTTTAAACGACGAGGGATATGTTGTAAGTTCGGTGAAAATATCGACCGAGTTTGTAGATGGGCTAACCAGCTAAAAGAGGGTGGAAATGGTGGGGAACTGAAAATTTCGTTTTCCCATAATTCGTTTACGATTGAAGATAGAATGAAAACTCAAAATAGGCAACTTATTGCCTCTTTGTAATAAACAACTTTTGTATTGAAATTTTTTTGACAGCTACAATTCTTTAGAAGATATGAGCTAAAATGCCACTTTCAATCCCCTCCCCCATTTTATCATTTACCCATAGCTCTTTTACGACTAAGGATAGGGAAAAAATTCAATTAGGCGAATTATCACCTTATAAGAACGAACAACTTTTATATTAAAAGTTTTTGTCAGCTAAAATTTCTTAGAAGTTATGAGCTGAAAAGCGATATTCAATTCCCCAGGCCCCTCAATTTATCATTTCCCCATTACTCTGTTACGATTGAAGATAGAAAGTAACTTTCAATTAGGGGAATTATCACATAATCATAACGAACAACTTTTATATTGAAAGTTTTTTGACAGCAAAAATTACTTAGAAGTTATGTGATCCCATCAGCCGCATTCACTTCCACTTTTTGTAAGTTAAATAAACTGATATGCCAGACTTTGCTCCGGATTAAAATGCTTTCATGTCTAACATTTTTAATGTAAAAACTATTATTGTATAAAAATTATAATACACAAATTCCTTTTGTAATCTGGAACGTTTTTAATTAAAATAAGAATATGAATTGAAACAAAAGATTTTTAAAAACAGCTGTTTTCTCCATAAATTATTATTCTTTACATAGGTACTTCAAATTTCGTTAGCAATTACTAAAATAAAAAAAGTAAGGTTTCAATGAATATTTTATTATATTATTCATTAATTTAAAGAATGAAAATAAATCAATCATTATTAGGTCAAGATATAAATGGCTAATAGTCTACTTATAAAATTTTCGCATTAGTCCAGAATGCTGTGAATGTATTCTGGCAACTATATATATTCTTATTATTCTTGATCTTCAACAATAAAGAATATTGTTACGTATTCAGTATAAAATTAATTTTGAAAAATATAAAAATGAGAGAAACAAATTGTATGGAAATGAAATTTTTGTCACTGAAATGCAAATTTTATTTAAAAAGTTCTTTTTTTTAAAGTTCTTAGCCCTTCAAGAAATGGACTAGAATGAATTCTTTGTTTGCTCTTTGTTTTTTTCGATTACCTCTGAGTTTATTTTATTTTTTGGCTTTCTTTGTATGATCTTGATTTCCATAATTTTCTGTTTTGCTGCTGCAATTGAGCGCTATTTAAAAATTGTATACATTTTATTTAATTTTATTTTCTAAATTTTATTCTATAAATTTTAGTGCTTATAAATAAAATTATTTGTTGTTCTTGTTTAATTTTTAAGTTAAGATTCTATTTTAAATTTACTCTTTTTTATTTTTTTTTTTTTTTTATATATATATATATATATATATATATATATATATATATATATATATATATATATATATATATATATATAATAAATCTAAATATAACTTGTTATATATGATCTTACATAAACAAAGTAAACAAGACATATCATGAATCCAATCCGATACTAAAAATTCATAATTTAAACAATACAGCCAAATCTAAAACAAAATCTAAAGAATTGAAAATACAATAGATACCATGAACAAAAGTTAAATTTAAACATTTATGTCAGCATGTAAAAAACTCTGTTGTTATTAAAAGTATTGAAAAAAGGCAATCCATATATATAGAGTTTTCAACAATTAATATAGCAGCTTGGCTGTGGACAAGCTTAAGCCAGGTTAAATTAATTTTGTTGCACAAACCATCCCTGTTACTATATATATATGTATATATAGTTAAATATTTTCCAAGAATCAAAGTTCAAGTAACATTTTCAATATTTTGTTGCACAAACCATCCCTGTTACTATATATATATATATATAAGAAGCAAACAAAATAGAATAAAATAACAAACTTTCATATCAAACTCGAAAACATATGAACAACGAAATGAAAGCATATCCGTGTAAAGATAAAAATGCGAATAGCGTCTGATGGAAAACATAATAATAATAATAATATAAATCTTAAAATGAAAACGCATTTAAAGCACAATAACGATTCTTCAGGGGATGATTCTTTGTAAATGGCTAAAATATAAAATGTTAGACATTTTCTTGCAACCATCGACGGCGTAGGTCCTTAAACACTGATTTTCATCCCTAATGTCAAACCAAAAACCGAGAGAGGAGTTTTAAATAATTAAAATCAAATGTACGATGTGATATAACATTAGAGACTGATGTTTCTGATAAAAGAAATGCGTTTAATTTTAAAATAAATATATTTCCTTTTTGGAATTGTAATCTCAGCAAATCGATCAACAAAAATTTAAATAATTAAATATATAAATAGAAATAACAGATTAGC
Organism: Araneus ventricosus; assembly: GCA_013235015.1. Classification (NCBI taxonomy): domain Eukaryota; kingdom Metazoa; phylum Arthropoda; class Arachnida; order Araneae; family Araneidae; genus Araneus; species Araneus ventricosus. The sequence goes on along the minus strand of BGPR01000215.1, from coordinate 480,989 downwards.
TGCCGATAACATAAATAGGATCTATAACATTAAACAATTTATTAATACTGTTTTGTTATATGGTTTCCTAAAAAAAATTTATGTGCTTATATGAATAAAAAATGATTTAAGTTACTTAGAATGGATTTTTATATTTCGTATTTTCTATCATTTTAATAGATGTATTTCTAGGCTTTTTTATTTTTATATATCTTCCTAAACATAGATGGCGCCACTGTTTTAAACAATATTAAAAATCTTTTACACAGGTTTATTATTTTTATAGATTACAATTGTTTTAAATTTGGTTTTGTTAATTAATTTCTTCAATATTAACTTATATTTGGTTATTTAATTATGGTATTTGCTGTTATAGAAATTAAAATAATATTTTCTGTTGTCATTACTTTTTGCTTAGGTAGTGAAATAACAGGTAACATGGATTATTTATTAGATTTGTTTATTATTTCTTACTTATAAAAATGATAGATTTTTTTTCTGAAATTTTGAAGTTTTTGTTTACGTGCAATTACTTCATAATGTGCAATATATTTTAATGTTTATTTTATATATATGTTAGCACTTTTTTTCTTATAGTGTTCCTAAACTTTAGAGTTCTGTAGCCTTCTGTTTTTCAACAATTGCTTGAAGGATGGTTAGCTCTGCAAAATTTGATTTAACATGACAAGATAGTCCAAAATCTATCTAGCTCCTTTAATTGTTGAAATTCCAAAACTTGGATTGCCTTTTCAAGTACTGTTAGTTTTAATTCAAATACAATTCTCTATATATAGTCTTAAATGTGACTCTTTTCATATATTCTATATGTTCATATTTGTATTTATTAGTATTATTAATTCATTTGGTTTTCAATAGTTATAGTATAGTGAAAATTGAAGACTTTGCAAAAAAATACTAAATTGATTATTTTTCCCTTTTTAACCCTCCCAGCGGCGCAATGGAAATTTTGAAACGTTTGAGAAATGCCACCTTCGTAAAACTTAGTTGTACTAGCAAACGGCAGCAGTTTTTAACAATGAACATCCCTTCCCCCTTTTTGCGGTTAGAGAATACTCCGATGTCAAAGGAGAGACATGACAGTGATTTATACTACTGTGGGCCCTGAGGGCTTCTCAATAAGCCTGAAGAAAATGGGTTGGGATAGGGGGACAGCAGCCAGTTTATCTTTGAAGCAAGGTATTTTGAAACCTGTGTAGGGGTGAGTGAATGGCCGTGGGGCGACACTTGAGCGTAAATAAATACGGTTTGAAAAGGAACGAAATATCAGCTGTTTAGACAGGTAGTAGATAGTACTAAAGCCTCAGCAGGAATATAATTAGAGGTGTGTCCGTGTCTCTGTCATTAATGCTATTACCTTCTATCGAGGTAATACCTTCTATCGAGATGAGCAATCGTCGTTCATTCAAGCAGAGACTCGAGATGAATCCGGTATTTTTTCCCCAAGAACTGTAATTTTAGGAAGGGTAGTCTTTAGACGGATATATAAACTCCAACTTCATTTATGTTTTGTCATTTCTTTTTGATGTTTACTGCTCATGTGCTCTCGACTTAGCGTTGCTCTCTCAACTCTCGACACGTTCGTTTTTTAATTGCGTTTCAAAATACATATCCTCTTCAGTCCTGAATTTTTTTAAAGTGAATAAAAAATTGATATTCATGTTCTGTTACCTTTATTAGGTCTGAATAATACCCAGAGAAAAAATTTGGTTGATCAAACAATTTTAAGACCCATAATTTTAAGGTACACATATGTGTACCTCAGGACTTAAATAAGTAAAAGTGTCATCTACAAATTTTTTTTAATTTTACAGGTTATTTAATAAATACACTACTTTTTTTATTGTAGACGCTTATTAAATGAACAAAATAAAGAATTTATTATTTTATCAATTTATTAAATCTTAATTCGAATGAAATTTCAGGAAACAATTGTTTTTCAGTGTACATAAATAAATATTGTATTTTGTGCGCTTGATTCTACTCCTCGATTTGCATCCCAGATACCTGTATTTTGATGTAAATTTGTCATCCATGTATTGAGGAACATGGCTTGACATATCAAGTTTGATTTCTTTTAAAGGATAAGGGAAAACTTGTCTTGCTTGTTTTGGAGTGTTTTCACCTGTTGGTAATGATGAAATTTCTTGTCGCCTTTTAGGTATATTTTCATCATTTGATGTCCATTCTCCCATTGAAATGTTTTCATGCAAAAATAAATTTTTACTAACTCTTAGCCTTCCTTTCCTGCTGATGAAGGGAGTTCTCTCATATTTCAACAGTGCCTGACATCACATATTTTGGCTTCACTCTTGAATGTTCTGCTATTCATTTTTGCACCATTTTGTAATATATCCAGCAGTTGATAACCACTATTGGCATTTTTTTTGTCCATTTTGCACATGCTAAATTATTATCGTACAAAATAATGAATCCCATCTCTAAATAGCACAAAATGCTCTACAAAATTCATACAATATTTTTAGGATGTTATATGGCAATCAGCTTATCATAGGGACATCATGGAAATATCGTAACATATCTTCTGCTAATAGGGATATGTTTCCTTGTTTCGTTGACTATTTTAGGGTAAGCAACCACAGTGAATTCATTTTCAAATTCATCTTCATATTCTTCATTTATTCTAATTTAAAAATTTGATTATTCTTTTGAGTAACTATCATCTGAATGATTATCTCAAACAAGTAAAAAAATATTTTTTTTCTAAAAGTTCAAAAGTCTCCTTTAAAGTTAATGTTAATAGAAAAATATAAATTATTAGTTTATGTGCTTTCAAATGCTGTATAGGGGATGACTGATTGAAATGAACTGACTAAAAGACAGCAATAAAACTAATTTTATTATTAAAATTAAAAATAAATATTTTTAAAATTATATTTCATAAAAGTATTAAGCATATGAATTATTCATTAGAAAAAAGATGAACAATAAATTCTAGGACAGGAAGTGATAATTTGAAAATAAGCGTTCAAAAGATAATCCTCACGCAGAAACACAAGCAGTCAAGAAATGGCCGCCAAAGTGCCTGAGGTGCACATATGTGTACCTTCATTCAATTTATATTTTTGCAGATTCTATTATAGATAACTTACTATAATTTAATTATGACTTCAATCAAACATTAAAGACTTTATAAAAAAATACGCAAGACTTTATTTTAATAATAAAATATGAAAAAATGTCTTTATTTTTTCTCCGCTTTGTGTTCGTCGCCATAGTCGTGTATCATTAATTCACAGCGTTATATAAGAAAAAATACCGTACTGTGCTGCCATCTAGTGATGAAAATTGAAAGCAACATTCATAGATGTTGCAATACATGCCTTTTTTCATTATAATTTTACTTTGGAGGCAAGAAAAATGAAAAAAATTTCAGGTACACATATGTGTACCTCAGGACTGAAGAGGATATGAACAATGGATTCAGAAGAATACTCAGAATCGGATTCTTCCTATGAGGACATTTCTGATGAAAGTGATTCCGATGAAGATACATTGGATGCCGCTAGAAACTGGTGTAGAATTGACCAAGAAAACCTTGCACCACCCCCACTAAGATTTCCTTTCAGTGGCAACCCAGGACTGAATACACGCATGGACGGTTCTTCTCCCATTGAATTTTTCTGCATTTTCTTCGATGATGACATAGTAGGTTATATAGCGAGCGAAACGAACCGCTATGCAGAAGATTTCATTGAGAAAAATGATTTAACTCCAAACTCAAGGGTTCAGAAATGGAAAGATGTCGACTCAAGTGAAATTCGTGTTTTTTTGGGCATTATTATTTTGCAAGGTATAGTACAAAAGCCATTGCAAAAGTGGTATTGGTCGCAGAGGCCATTGCTTAGCACTCCATATTTGAAGCAACTTATGTCCGAAAAAAGATTCAGCATCATCATGAAATTACTTCATTTCACAAATAATGAAACAATCGATTTGGAGACACATCCCCAACCTGGCTTACGAAAAGTCTATGAAATTTATGATGCCATAAACAGAAAGTTCAAATCAAGTTACGTTCCAGAAAGGGATGTGTCAGTTGATCAATCCTTATTATTGTATAAAGGAAGATTGGGCTGCAAACAGTACCTACCAAAAAAGAGAGCCAGGTTCGGGATTAAATTCTATCAGCTATGCGAATCTTCCAGTGGTTATATTTGGAATAGCCTTATTTACACAGGAAAGGATATACCACTGTGGAATGAATCCCCCAATTACTACAACGAACATAGTTATGACACTTTTGGAGGATCTTCTTGACAAGGGCTATTGTGTAACTTTGGACAATTTCTACACGTCACCAGAATTGGCAGAACTTCTGTTATCTCACCGCACTGATGTTTATGGTACATTGAGACCTAACAGAATTAGTGTTCACGAAGAAATCAAAAAAGAAACTCTCAAAAAAGGAGAAATCGTTGGATTTCAGAAGGGGAAGATTTGTGTAATGAAATACATGGACAAAAAACCCATAAGTATTTTAAGTACTGTGCATAATACGGTAATTGTCGAACAGGACAAGAAAAGGAAAAAAACTCACGAAAAATCGGAAAGAATAGTTTCCAAAAAACCTC
>BGPR01000215.1:442925-475997 GCA_013235015.1 Araneus ventricosus | reverse complement strand
CTGACCGCCTCACCGGACGTCACTTTCCATCTCGCATTCAACCAACACAGAAAAAGAAAGCCCCGACAAAAATATGCATTGTTTGCAGTCAGAATTTTAACGAAAAAGGTCAGCGGGTAAGAAAGGAATCGAGGTACCAATGCGCGCAGTGTAACGTAATCTTATGCGTTACACCATGCTTCGAAAAATACCACACAGTTGAAAATTTTTAAAAATTCGGAACTCCTTTCCTTTAAAATTTTGGAAAAACGCATAATTTTTTTTGTATGCTCATAATTTTTTAACTTACTCATGAAATAATTTATTAGATACATTGTATTTGAATATCCTTGTTCATATCGGAAATCTGTTTTAATTATATGTTTTAAGAAAATGAAATAATGGATCAAGTAACTCAAAATGACTGTCATACAATAATTCTTTGTGTATTATCTAAAATAATCAATGCAGTAATAGTTTTTTCATGTACAATATTTTTATATTACTTGATATTTGCATATTTAGAGTCAAAGTGTGCAACTTCATTGTCTTGTATATGCAATTATGATAATAGTTTTATTAGTTCGTCATTCATTAGAAGTCTGATTATATAATATTGCATTACCTGCTAATTTCACAAAGTATTTTGTATCAGTATTGCATTCAGTTATATTAGCACGTTATAATTTGAGTTAGATACTATTTTCAACATTAATAAATTTTGGTATAAATATAAGATATATAAGTATCTTAGCTCATTGCAGAATTATCTTAACGGCATTTTTCATATTTACATGTTTCAAGGAAATATACTCAACGTCCATGTACTCGAAGACATTGTTGTAAAATAATCTTTTTATTCTGTTCTCTATTTAGCATCACAATATTATATTCAAAGTATTTAAGTTAATTTAACGCGTTTGGTATATAGCTTGCATTTATATTTTCCTTTACTCTAAAATCTGTATCATTTATCACGTTTTTTGCCGACATGTTTTTATAGCTTTGTTAAAATAATTTCTTTAATAGCTACAATAATTTTAAAAGTTTCATTGAAGAATTTAAATAAATATTTTATTTTCACTTTGAATATAAGGTTGGTCGGTTGGAGTTTATTGGCGCTCAATACAGTAGCGGATTTTGACAATATGATGCCCAAGGAGCAAAATTATTTTGAGGCCCCATCCAAAAAAAACCTCTATTCGTGACAGGGTTGCGGTGATTTAAATCAGTTGATTAAAATCACTGATTTAAATCAACTGATTTTTTAAAAAAATCACCGATTTAAATCACTTTATTTTAAATATCAAGTTAATCTGCTGTAATGAAATAAAATTGTTCATGTATCTTTAACTCTCTGAGCCCGGCTCGAGAGACAATTTGGTTGCCTCAAAGCCCGGGGTAATTTTTCGTTCACAGAAACAGAATGGAACCGTCCTTTCCTTCACCGCAATGCCAGAAAGTGGGACGCCCGCTGCGCGCTCATTTGTCAAAAATGAAGGGGCAGCCATTGATGGTCATTTGCGGTTAGAACTACCGGTACTGGACAAAGTCTTGTGAGTAAAATGCTTTTCGGGCTACTGATAAGAATTCTACTCTATTAGTTTAGGAGGGATCTCGATTAGTTTACCTAAATACTTTCAAAGAATTATTTTTTACACAGTCATTAAAATTTCCGTAGGTTCTCGCACGGTCTGTGCTGTAAAATTTGGCTTATTTTAAAAAGAAAGCGAAAACATAAACTTTGACCAGTTATTATTCATTTATGCAATTGACAGATAATTTTGGTAAGTAGATCTTATCAGTAGAGACACACTTATAGAGCGGACAAATAAACTAAAAACTATGAAAAAAGCAACAAATCCGTCAGGGGAAAAGGTGGTTGCTTTTGTTACTCTGAAAATTCTTCAACTTCACACATTTTACAAAGAAAAGGAATCATTTATCTCGGGAGCTCCTAGGAGAGTTGTGAACACACAAGCAATGCTTTCTGAAACAGCCTTCTTTTATCATCCAGGCAGTCAGTCTTTTTCAGCAAAAAATTGCTAATCATCAATATCTCAAAAATACGTCATCTTATTTTTGCACAACTCTAAATGAGTGTTCACCAAGAAAATGAGAGAATTACCCTCAAGACAAGTTTTTATAGATATCAATGCGAGAAAAATGCGGTGTTTATGTTGGAAAAGTAAAGAAAAGAATGAATTATAAACAAAAAGAGTCGTAACCTTCTTTTTCGAATATCGGTAGGCTATTCAGGTTTATTCAAGTACGCAATGTGTGCACGCTCCCAACACCTTAATTAACATTGTATTGTTATTGAAATGAATTAATTTTATTTTTTAAATATTTCATGAAAAGAAACGCACTTAGAGCACTTTAAAGAATCAAGTAATTCGATTAATTAGAAAAAAATATATTTTGAAAAATAATATCTATAAATTACAAGCTTATTTTTAAATATGAAGAAAAGAAGGCAATTGTTTTGGTTCTTACTTGTCTTGTAGAACGAGGTAAGCCACGTATTATACTAACTTTGTGACATATTAACCTCGTTTGTATATATGTGCGGCACAGTTAAATGTGGCGTTTTTGGCTAGCAAAACTGTAAATACCGTTGTTGAAAAGGTTTAAAGTTTCATTATTAAAATTTATTATTTTTGTAACGAAATATATTGAAAGTTTAATATTCAAAAATAAATCTCTAATTTTAAAATGCTGTGCGACAGTATAAAAGGTTAAAGACCGTGACCTCTATCTCCCCCTTTCCCCCTGCGAATTTTCACTTCTGAGAAGGTAATCAAGTAAAGATAATACCAAGAGAATCTCCGTGCAATTATGGAGTCTTAAAAAATATATCTTCTGTTTTGCAGTTAAAACAGAGATAAAACAAACAAAAAAAAACGCATTCCTGGTGAGAAAACTTTGTACTATCTATAGCTCAAATGTTCATCATTTTATTCATATAGAGCGAAAAATCTTACTGAGACTAAGAGATACACTTGTGCATATCTGTTCCGAGTTCTCGTAAGAGACCCAGAGCGATACTGGACTACACATATGAAAATTTCCCGATAATTAAAAGACGTCGGGCTGCAAGCACAGTCGATGCAAATCTGGACCCTTAAAATCCTCAAAAATTTCTATGTTTCGGCCTCATTCAACCGCTACGTTGTGCAAACCCGCGCTTATTTCCGAGAACTCATAACTTAATTCCATCGCCATTTCCCTGCTAAATTTCGTTTGTCTCCATCTTTTTAGATCTTATTTGCCTTCTATTTTAGTCTCTCCTAGTTGCAGCACTGTAACCTTAATGAAAATACGGATCCGGACGCGGAAAATACCCTTATATTAAAATTCCACACCACACTAGCGTTTCGCAGTGTTTTCCGCTAACATTTCTTACGCAACTTGCCTCCCTGCTTAAATTATCTCCCCCTGTTCTAATTCATCTAATTTTAAATCTCTTATTTGAATTTTTTAAACGTTAATTTAATTAGAAGCCCATTCATTAGCTAGATGTGGATGTGCATCGGACGCTTCGCGTCCTCGCGGTACTCCGTTCTGTTGTGCATATCTGACAGCATATCAACTTATCAGTTGGCAAGCCACATTTAATATCTTCTGATTAATTTCATAATTAGTATATACTAAATTCAATATAGCACTTTCAGCAAAAAATTAGAACTCGCACAACACCAGGAAAGTTTTTTAAAAATCAGATACATCTCAAGCGGTTTCTAATTTTACAATCATTGAAACAATAATTGTTTTTTTAATTGAATTTAAATATGTCGAGAATTTATCTTTATTTCAAAATCTTATTTAGAAGTCTTGTTTGCAGCTTTTAACTTCTGTTTTTCAGCAGTTGATTTTAACAGTAATTAATGGTCACCGTATTTCCGTAAAATGTACAAATAATCAAAAGTTGAGAAAAACAGTAATCGACAATTTTATGGAAGCTAAATTATTTTCTCTGGTAAAATTTGCGTGTAGAAATACAAACAAAAACAATAAATGAGTAAGTAAATAAGTTTACTTTTCAGAAAAAAAGTTGACCTGAAAGATTTCTGTTCGAAAAAATGTGTAATAATGCTGTAAAATTCTGATAGTAAAATTCCGTCATGATAAATAGTTCTAAAACCTGCTTTAGAAATAAAAACGGGTAATAATCTAGGAACCTGAACATATTTTTGTCAGAGAAGGCAGTTTTTAATTTTTATTTCCGTATTTCTGTAGCGGAGTCTCGAAAATAACTAGTCTGTCCTTCGCCATTTTATGCTTCATAAAACAGTAACATAGCTGTTGAAAAAATATAGTACCCATCCTCACGTTATCTCCTGCCATATTACTATTTAAAAGAATTAGCAGATAATTCCGATAAGCTATAAGAAAAACGTTCCTTCTTGCACAGAAGTCAAAAAGCCCTCACACAGACTCAAAATCCCTCTTCTTTCAACTGCGGGGTGACAAACACAATGGATGGTTTACAATGAACAGGCCAACCCTCCAATTACTAGTATGTATGTGGTCCTGGGGGAAAGGAAATTCCAATAGCCCGAGAATACCCGGGCTTGCCGCTAGAGACGCAGAAAAGTTTGCGAGTTATCTCGTAGACTGGCGCTTGAGATGAAAAAAAGTTCGCGAGATATTTCGGGTTTGGCGCTGAGTGGGTTAATATAATGTTCTGTCATATCATATACATTGATTATAATTTAATATTAATTAAAAAATATATTTAATAAATATCTACTCTAAACATAATTTTAAGAAGTTTATTTTTTAGCATGAATAACGAAAACTAACATTTTTGGCATCAACCAGTTCGCAGTATTCCTTTATTGCATCGTAAAAGTTTTCGCTTTTGTAATTGTAAAAGTCCTGAATGGTCTTGTAGAATGAGTTGTGTTCCTGAAATAAATAATGACTTCATTTAACTTCATTGGATTAGAGATAAGTCGAATCTCAAAACAACTGTTAAAAATAGATTCTCGGAGAAATAGCAAAAAAGAGCTTCCTTCCTCCTTCTAGGTACAGTGAAACCTCTCTAAAGCGGCCACCCTTCGTTGAATAGAAATTGTCTGATCATAGGGTTGGCCGCTCTGTAAAGGTTCATGAAGGGATAACAAGAAAGAGCTTTATCTTCTTTAAAAGTGCAGTGAAACCTCTCTACAGCGGCTAGGAAATTTGGTCGTTCTAAAGGGGTTTCTTGTTCGGAAGTAAAATATACGTGTTATTCGGTATTTCTGGTAAAACGAATTTTAAAATTCATCTAATGTAAAAAGTACTTCGAAAACGTCTAATTTCTTTTGAAAAAGATGTAATTTGCATTTCCTTGGATCTTTCAGATTTTTCAAAGGTAATATTTTTCTGCTTTTTAACTGGGAAAAATCCTAAATGTTTTGTTGGTAGTTGTTGAGAATTAATCAATAATTTCTTCTATTTTTCTTAATGTCTGTTGAGATGAAAGTTTTCTTTGCTGATGGTCGCAACCTATAACATCAGTTTCTATGTCAGAGTTCGAATCAGCGCCTAAATACAAAAATGAACTCTTCAATGCCCAATCCATGTAGAAGACCTTTTGCTTCACACTGAAAAGGAATGATTAATTTGGATATGATTTCCGATGTCGTTTTTAAGTTTATGTATTTTTTTCTTTATTTTCCTCTTTTCTTCTTAATAAAGGTACAAAGTCACAGAGAGGATCGGAATACACTTCACTGGTCGGGTGACCAACCTGGCCTTAAAATATAACTTTAAATTCATAACAGGACACCACTCCTTACCCCTACACCTGGAATCGGAATAGCTGATTCTTTAAGCAGTTGAAAAAATGAATAAAACATGAAGAAATAAAAATAAAATAAAATACATTATATGTTCAAAAGCATCCGGGCACTTTCGAATTGACACAATTTTTCGGAATTCTCCAGGAAGCTGGTGGAACTGTCACTGATCTTGAAATACGTAATTAATAAGTTTGAACTCAATGCATACAATGGTAAATGTGAATTTTACGGTACACACCTGTTTCTTGATAGTTATTCTTGGCGCAATTTCATTTGCCGTCGCCAAAAACTGTTTTTTATGTGGAACGTGATTATTGTTGCTCTCTTGCGCATGTTTTCCCATAAAACGAGAGATTGAGCACGCAATGCCTCCGGCCTTTTAAGCGTCTACCGGACAAATTTTTTTAACTTGAAAAAACATCAGCGGCTTCGCTAGCCTGAAACTAGTAACTTCGCCTTTTCATTGAATGTTTGGAATCTAGGTTTTTTAAAAAATTCCGAAAACTAGAATTTCTGCACGCAATGCTTTCGGCATTTCAAGCGTGTAACGGGCAATTTTTTATTTTAAAAAATATCAGCGGCTTTGCTTTCACCATAGCGGAATACTCGTAGCTTCGCTTATTCATTGAGAAACGAAACACACAGAATAACATGCACGGTACTGAACCAATATTCAATCCGAAAATTCTAAACGAAGTTTTATTCAAATTCGAATTTATCAGCCAATCACATCGAAGATTTGAACAAAACAGTCCAATTGAAACGTGGCGCAATATATCCTGATAAGCAAAACACCGATGAAAAGATCAATTTGTGCGCGTGCGCGCTTGTCACTCGTTAAAAACATCTAGACGCTTCCAAAACAAATGTTCTCTCATCGCCGTTTTTGGTGGCAAATAGTTGGCAATCCTAAGAGGAACGGTGTGAGTGGGTACCGTAAACACCACATAAACTCATACAATACATTGTCCAATACATACATGCATTTTCATAAAAATAGCACGCATTTTTGGGAGATATAAAGGGTTTTTTTTAAATCCCAAGATTTTCAGCACGTGTTTTACTAATAACATGCAAAGTTTTCAACAAAATCATATGAAACTTACAGAATACACAACAAAATCGCAGCGAAACTTTATACTAAAATTCAAAATAAATGTTTTGAATACTCGAGGAAATACGAGTATTTGTAGTAAATAATTTTTAACTGCGCATTTTCGAAGCATAGTCTAATCCTTTTTCATAATTTTGAGCCATATATGTAGGGTAGATTATATAAAACATTCAGTTGAGAACCGTTAAGATTCGAAAGATATCCGTATTGAAGGGAGAGGAATTTCAGTTTCTCTCTAAACGAAGTTAAATGATCAATGATTTTCCACAACTTCAATTTTGAATTGAATCTTCGAATAGCTTTATAAAATTGTATGAAGGTTGGAAATATACTGAATATCCGTGAATACTTATAATTTAGTTCATAATTTAAATTGCAGTAATTTATGCATTATAAATTATAATAAACATTATTACGTTAATCACTATTTATATAAACTTTAGAATTATAACATTATTTTACAATAGAACAACAGAGTTGCCTGAAAAAATATTGTAAGTATAAGACAGCATGAAAGATACAATGGCAATCAGGACCAGAAACAAAGCTATGAAGCACTTAAAATGACTATTCAAAGTACTTGCTATCCGAAGTGATACACCCTTCGTATGTCATTCATGCAGCTGCTATCGAAAATTTTTGTACCACCTGAGTTGTATATTTATGTGGTGCATCATTTTACCTTCTTTATTTCATTGCCAAAGAGCCCCTATAGCAGTCTTCCTTTGCGTTTCAGATCTCATGTTCTATTCTAAAGTCTTTCCACAGTTCCCAGAACCGAAATCCATTCTGCAACAAGTATGGGCCCTTTCCGACTTATCTCCACCGGTTCCATCTTACATCAAATGTTTCTGTGACTGTATTGAAGAAGGCAGCTTTATTCCCAACACCACGGAGTGTCCCCTAAAAAATTCATATGTTATGCAACAAATGTGACGTCAAAGAGTTGTGCTGATTCCTCTTCCTCCCGCATGGATTCGAATTCTTATGGACGTGTCGGATTCAAATTATTGTGGACGTCTTAAACGTGTCACAAAGAGATTTTTTAAACACACATTCTTATGTTATAGCCAATTTCAGATTTGATAATAAAAAGAATTGAGAGAAAAAATTTGACAGTGCTAGAAAATTACAGTTAGTACCTTTACTCATAAAGATTCAGCTATAAATTTCTCAGTTTCAAAACTAGGACTTTTGAAAAGAATTTTGAAATGGTAAACAAAAGTTATTACCTCTGGTCTCAATACTTGGATGCATTCTTTAATTGTTTGAAGGCCTTTTGTATCTGAAACAATAAAAGTGTGTCAGCTTTTAATTGATCGAATTTTCTTTGTGTTAATTTCTTTATAGATTTTGAAATTTTTTAATCGTTTATCCGAAACAGGTTTAAAAATGCTAAATTTTGCCAGGCATAAAAATAATAATTTTTGTCACTAATTAATTAATTGGTCATAATTACATGAAAAACAATATTTTTTAAAATATTTGAAATTGAAATAAAAAATATCACAACTTAATATATAATGTTATTCGATTTAATTTGAAGTTTTTATCTAACAGATATGAAAAATTTAATGCTTGAACATTTTATAAAGAATAAATTCATTAAATGTACAATCGTAATCCTTTTCTTTATATTCAATGCCTAAACTTTTACTTTAAAATCTTCATGAGTATAGTAACGTTGAATGCAATAATTTTTTAATTTTTCTAATGAACCGAAATACATTTGTTTGAAAGTCTTATGACATTTTAAATATAATAAATAATTGCTTGCTTTATGATTTCCTCAATCTTTTAAAGTTACAGATGTATTTCATCTATGTACAGGAATTTAAGTTAATTTTAAAAGAAAATAAGAATATTTTAGTGATGTTAGAACAAAACATGATTTAAGACTAGTTCAAAGGATTTACACTTTTATCGAAATATGTATTAAATAAAAAGGTAAATTATAGTAATTAAGGTGAATCTGTACTATATAGTTTTAAAATTATTACGTTTATAACCATCCTACATTATTTTTTAAGAAATTCCAAAAGTCTCTTTTCATACCATTAGTGTTTTAGTATATTCCTTTGCTTTATTATAATTTAACTTATATTCGTAGATTGTGAAACACATAATTCATATCGAAGACATCCTTGTTGACTAGAAACTAAAATAAGTTCTCTAAAAATATAATTCATTATAAATTAACGAGTGTGAATTCCTGATTATCATGCGTTAGCCTGAAGTAGTCACAAAACACGGTCGGTGACAAGAAGCTTTCAGGAACTTAAAATTTCAAAGGTAGCGACAAAGTCAATAATCTTGCGATCTCCGGCCAAATCTCGTACTTCAATGTTATGATATTATGAAAATACAGCGTATGTTCATATATCTCAGTTTTGAAAGAATGCGCTGATGGTCTATTTTTCCATTTTGATTTTTAATGAATTTTTACGGTTTGATGGATTTATTCTAGAAAATATAAATGTAAATTAAAATACCAAAGTAAATGTAACGGTTCTTAAGGTACCACTTTAACTTCGGAAAACATTGATGAGATTCCCCTTCAAAACGCCATTCCCATTTGTTCGTAATATATTCCATGAAAAATTACAACTTGTTCTAAATATTTTTTGACTAGTTGTAAAACTGTGCACAAGTCAAAATTTAATATAGATGTTATTTGTAAACTTTTAAAAAATTTATATATTCTGCAATTGTTTCCATAATTTTATCTGTTATTCTACACATTGTTTTATACTTTTGTATTTTAATAGAACGCATGCAATATTTGCTCTTATTTCAGCGATCAATATTTTTAGCTTTATTGTATTTTCTTGTTTTCCATATACATTTTGTTATGATATGTTTATATACTTATATAAGTCATGTTCCATATCTCATCTAGGCCCGTTATGTATGTTTTTAAATATGCCTGTCGGTTTTTGCATTTTTTAGTTTGTATGTTTTAATGATTTTTTATGTCATCTTTATACTCTTTTATTTGGGATTTATTCAATCAAAATTATAATTTGTTGTGTTTTTATTGAATTTATTTCGTTAAATGTAAACATTTTAAACTTTATTCTTTCACAATTTTTTTTGTTTTCCGCATATAACATGGGGAATTTTTTAAACTGCTCTTTATGATTGTTTAATATCCATTTTTGTGAGGTTTTGATATGATCTCTGAACTTTTTAATTTCCCCCGTCGAACTTTAAAAATTCTAAACACTTTGGGTGAGTGGATTGACGTGGTTTTGTGGTTGTTTTTTTTTTCTTTTACAAACTAGTCCAAAAAGTAAACCGAGTGATTTGATATTATTTCGGGTTTTTTATTCAAAGAATATTGCACCAAAATAACTTCAGATTTAGTTTTTTTATATAAACATGCATGAAAAATTATTGATACTAAAACTTTAGAGAGGAGGAACCGTTATCCAGATAACTTACACTTTCAAAAAGTTTTGGCCTCTGCTAATACGGTCAGAGCTTCGGTGAATGTTCTAGCTGAATTCGCAATATAGTAATTTCTTGCCTTCGTAATGCTTTTTGCATTCTTCAGTCACCAGACCTTTCAACGTCTCCTCAAATTATAGAGCAATTTGAAATTAACACTTGCATTAATTGTACACCGAAAAGAGAAACTGAAGACCTCTATACAAGATGAAAAAAATCAACGAGGAAATGGTGGGTGAATGAAAAGAAGGCCCAAACCGTGTGTTGTTGAAGATAACAAATAGTTGAATTGTTGATTGCTGAAATCACATGAGTTAATCTTATTTAAAAATTGTGCTTATAGCATTTCCACATTCTAAAGAGACATTTACTTAATGGGTTAAGAAACGAGGAGAATCTGGTTGTTAGAAACCCTCTAGACCAGCGTGGAAAAATTTGAATTAGAGTAGAAACCGCATGAGTCACAGACTCGTGTTGTTTTCGCACCAAACGCGGGTTGCTGTAGGATTCCGAATGTTCCGTTTTCTGATAACCCTGAAAGAAGGCTTTCTTCTTTCTATTTCCCATTTGGAGTTCTTTGTTTTGTGGCCTATTCAATATTATAATTATTTTAAATTAGTTATTTTCACAAAAACTTTTATGATGTCAAAAGAAAATGATGAGCCGCAGTGCGAAAAGAGAGAAAATAATGCCCAAGTCAGTGGTGCAGCGACCTAGGAGTGGAAGGGGGTATAGACGCCCGCGTGGTAATCTCCATTTTCTAAATATCTATATGTCTGCTGGAATGTTCTCCCGGAGAGTCAACCTGCACTCTAAAACCGGATCTATACCTATAAACTTATAATCAGCTCTTCTGGATGTCGAATGAATGAATGAATTTTCGTGAGGCCATGAAAATGAAACATTGATGCGCTTGCACAACACGAGTCAGGTTTAGAGGTTTCGCCACAAGTTCAAATATGATAAGGAGTTCCCACACATATTGAGAACTTCCCAACGAGAAATGACCGATCAGGGTTGTTAAGATTAACGTTATTTAGATGCTCCTCTAGATTTAACATGACTTATAAATGTTTACTAAACAATTCCTACGTCGAAATGTACAATACGAATTTTGTTTAAAATATTTGAAAGAAAATTTCTCAATGACAATTATAAGGCTGCAAGTGTACACATATATAAAATGTGAAGAATTGCCAATTAATTGTTGATAACTCTAAAAAGGCGAGAGGAAGTTAATTTATGGTTCATGAATGAAGAGCAAAGAAATCTTATTATAACTTAAAGAGGTGACAACTTTGTCGGAAGAACGCGAATTTTTGCTGGAATCGTTTCTGATTTTATGCAGAATTTACTTTTACCTCCCATACCGTTCATGAAGGTATTCTACATATGAAAATTATGAGTGTACTCCTTCGGTATTCACGACCCAAAGACAACACATTAAAAATTTATATATATCACAAAAGGCTTAGAGGAAAAAAGGGGCGAATGAAGCTGTTCGATATTAATAAAATACATTTGCAGATGTATTTCATCCTATGCGAAAGCATTACATCTTTTTTCTGATGGCTGCCCTGGCCCAAGCAGAAAATGCCAAGATTCGGTTTTGTCTTTTCCTTACTGACTTTGGACGTTTTTACAAAATTGTGCACTATTTCCATATTCGTGGATATTTGTTCTTGATTTCAGACCAATAAAAATTTAAAAATTATGACAGAGTGTACAAACACGAGTAAAGAAACATCGAGGTCGAGGCAAGCAACAAATTCACTTCAGATAGGTTTATATTTAACATTTTTGGTTCATTTCTTTTTAAAAAAAATTTGTCTTTTCTTTTACTCTCATAGTATGCACGTACCGAAAACCTTTAAAGGAAGTTTTCACCTTCGCATTGTAGATCATTTATTTATAAATCTGAGATTAATAAAGCATACCTTTCGTTTAGGAAAACCGTGATCAGAGAAAATAAAATTGTCTGAAATTAAACACTACCTGGTAAAGTTCCCAGTAACGGAAATAGAAAATAAATAGCTTAAAGGCGTAAAAATATATGTTGGAGAAGAACACGTTGATTATTGAATGATTTTTGAATGGCCGAAGACGGAGAAAGTTTATCAAGAAGAAGATGATTTTTTTTAATATTTGTATTATTTTGATATATTATCAATTTTATAATTGAATTTAAAATGATTTTTTCTTTCTTATACTATGTAAATGTATAAATATTCGTAATAAATATTGTGTCTACTACTTAACTTTTATTTTCTGCGTTCGGTTCATTGTCTTACTACAGGAAAATTTTCATCGAGTGTAGAAACAGTATGAGTAAAAAATTATTAATTTACTCTTGGGCCCCTTGATTATTTTAATAAGAAGAAGATTTACTGCTCAAGTAAAGTTATAGTGTTGGAAAATAAATTCCAGCAGGTAGAATAGAAATTTAATGATTGATTTGAACATTAATAATTTTTTTTCGCTTCCAATATTTTGATATTATCAGCTCATGTATTTTCTGCAATCAACGTTTCAACTGAATGACATTCCGTGCCAAAGATGAGTTTTCGAAAATGGAATATCTTACTCATTATTTATACGGTAATAACTAGTATTTTTACAAAAAATTTTTGCAGTATAAGATTTTAATATTATTTGGATTTCAGAAACCCTCCATTTTTATGAGGCCATCGTGCATTTACCAGGCCGAAATATATGACAATGATAGATTTTCAGATTTTAATCTCTGGTTGTAAGATGCTATTAATAAATAATTTGTTTCATATTTATCCAATATTACCTAATTCTTAATGTAGAAAAGTTATAAAAAAGGAGTTTTTAAATTAATACTTAAGATGCTGTCTATCTGTAGAACTAAAAGATGACACGCCTCTATTATTATGCATAAAAATACAGGTAATATTGTCAGGGTTTCCTCACCTCATAACTTTTGAATAAGATACATGACGATAAATATTATTACACATCCATAAAGCACAACTCTAAAAGGTTTTTAATAACATAGACAAAGTTAAGAATTTTTTATATGGCAGCTCTTCGCGACACGTAATTCATGAACACTTCGCCGGTTGAGTCTCGATGTGTCTAGGCTTAAGTTAGCAAAACGCATGTAATCTTTGTACAAGGTCAGTGAAGTATTTAAGTATCTTGGACAAAATAAGAACACCAAAACTTTTAAGTGGTGGCAGCATCAAAAACAGTTTAGTAAAAACCTGTGACAGACCAATTCGTATCAACTTTCCTCTCTTTCTCCCTAGTGGTTTAAATCCGACGTGTATGGTGAATATTGCACGCTAGCATGATGATCGACGTATGAATCAAATATGATCCTTACAGCGGTCAAATACGATTCATACCTACTATCTTATCTGATGATCCCTCCTCTACTGTAGCTGAGAGATAGCAGAGAAGGGGGCAATCTAATTGTATAGATTCTTTTAATATCAGACGTAAGACGTGACAGCTAACGTGTTAAATCATGCATAGTGGTTAACGTCGTACCGCTGGTGTAGTGCACGCAACCCACCCCAACACCGGCTACCCTACTGGGTTTAAGGCAAAAAAGGGCCGGAAGCGAAGGCTGGTGTACAGCGTTCAGATATCGTCCTGTTCATCTGTGCGTGGTTGAAAATAACAAGGTCCATCCCAAAATATTCCTCTTTTTGTTTCAAAACGAGACGTTAATGCAACTAAATTAAACTCTCTCCCTCTTTTTTCAAGACTTTTAATAATAATTGTATTTCTAACTTCGATTAAGGTGGCATTCTTCGAAAATCCAGAGTGCCGAAATTTATGTGTCTCAAAGGAGGGGTTGAATTACTAAAATACAACGTATATTTACCAATATTAAGAGAAAGACATAATCGATGGGAATACTAGAGCTCAATGTTTTAGAATTTATAAATAAATTTATTACTGAGGGTTTCACTTTACTATTAGAGAAAACATCATCATGTTTGAACTTCAATAAAATGTCTCTTAACTGCAGCAAAATGTGTTTTTAAATTGAGTTGAAACTTTATATTTCAAGAAAATGGTACGACCATAGTTTTTATCTTTTTCAGGGTCTCATGATCACACATTTCATAAATGGTGACTCTGCTGCTTCCATAAAATTTATTATTATTTACAGATGCTCATAGATAAAAAAAGTTAAACATTGCATTTAAGATGCAATCTGTATAAATGTTATTATCTGACGAATATTTATTTAATGTCTAGTAGGGTGGAACGAAAAAATTAAATTTAGATTTTCCAGTCGCTGTAGCACGGGAAAGTTGAATACTGTAACAATAGGTGAATACTGAAACAAAATTGTCTTGTGAGTGTACGTGAATGCAATCCAATAAGCAGGATTAAAAAATAAACCTCTTTATTTTACAAATATTCTAGGAAAAGAAACGTAGCACAAGTATTAAAACAGCACTTGTAAAAATTCACAGCAGAGATTACTAATATATCGCAACACAGGGCTCAAAGGTTTCTTATCAGCTCACCATCTTGCTTGCTGACCAAAATCCAACTAACTCTTCTTGGCTTGAGAGCTTGCTTTTATACTATTTCAACAGGAAGTGACTTCATTACGCAGGAAGTGACATATTCTCCAGAAAGTTCATGAAGCCAGTAGAAATAGATTGACAGTGCGAGGTCTTTCTAGAAAATTCCTTCTGTCGCGAAAATGTTCGCCAAATTTTTCGCCAAGGTCGCCGAATTTTTCGCCAAATCTCCAAGTTTGTCACCATGATTAGCATCTCAGGGAAACAACTTTATAGCTTTGTAATATTGCTCTCCTCTTCAAAGACTGCACGTCTCGGCTGCATAATACCAACCTTCACGGGAATAGGGACCATGCAGAAATTTCGAGCGTGCTGATTGGTTGTTTCAGTAACATCACATATGACGTCAGAGGAACCAGTTGTGGAGCAAGCGAAAGAGTAAGGCAGTTGTTATTTGCATATGCTGTATCTAATTATAATAATAAGCAGTAGTTTGAAACTAATGCATACAGATACTATAAATATTATATATTTATGAGAAAGAAAGAGTGACTAAGTATAATAATAAACGGCACTAATATAGTAATAAACGGCACATAAAAAAAGAAGAAGTCGTTTTAAAGAGCAACAAGGAATGGCTTAAGGAATCTTTTACTTTCATTCCGCCTAAAAATTCAGAATTTATATCTTCTGGTCGTCCAGCCAAACCGCGTCAAGAAGCATGTGCTCGCACCAAAAAGCGAAGGACACAGAAGTTAAGAACTGAAGTGCCAACCGACAATTGGCTATTGCTGCACAAATGAACCTCAATCCTGAAAAACATCGATGAGTAAATTTTCTGCCTTTCATATTGTCATATTTGCGCATTTGAAATAAAATTACTGGAGTTAAAAAAAAATTATGAGGCTCCAATTTTGAAAGCCTTAATGCTCGTATGGAAAAATTGGAGAAAAATAAATGTGATCTTAGTCCATAGCTGAAGTGGTCTGCTTTGAAAGACATGGAAAAAGGAATAAATGATAATTTTCAGCATCTGGAATAGTATTCTTGTCTCATATGATTAGTAAGGTGGGTCGAAAAAAATAGTTATTTTTTGTTGAGAACGCTTTAGGGCGGAAAAGTTGCATATTGTAATAAGAAGAAAAACGGCATAAAAAAATTAAAATAGGTTAACATCTTCCGTTCGCGCATCGTACTTAAAGTTAATGAAAAATTGCAAAAATCATGCCTATTTGTAAATTTTTAAAGTTAATTAAAACTTTTAAAATAAACACGATTTAGTTTTTTCGCTTGTTTTATGGTTTAAATAACCTAAATAAATTAAATTCTGATCAATAATCTAATCTTTTCCGTTCGCACAACGTCTTAGAAAAAACAGAAATTTACCAATATTTCGCAATTTTCACTGTGCACCTCTTCGTTCGTTTTGCTAGAAGAAAACGAATCAGAACTCACTTGAATTAGATTGAACTGGTTTGAACTCGATTCAACTGTGGCGTGGTCCCTCCCTACTTACGCTCCTGCACCCCTCCATGCCACCAACTCGGGCTTCTACTCGCCAGTCGCCACCACCCACCACGTCCTTCACTTCAGTCTTTCTTTGTTACAAGTGGTACACACTTTGGAGGTGTGTGTGACATGTGTGCTGTGCATTGTGGAATACTGCGCATTGTTTTGTGTTATGTTTGTTTAATGTTTATTCTAACAACATTAGCTAATGCTGAATGAGAAAACTAGAAGTAGTAGGGTATGACGGCACTGTAACAAACACTGGATGGAAGAACGGTGTCATCAACCGAATAGAAAATCATATAGGACGCCTGCTACAGTGGAGCATTTGCCTCCTGCATTTTAATGAGCATCCTTTTCGCCACATTTTCTAACATATAGAACACCGTCCTTAAGATGTAAGGAGTCCCAAAGAGCCCAGTATCTTTTTGTTGCAAGACTCTCCAGAGCAATTTCTTGCCAAGATGGTCGATCCTCTGAATTTAGTTTCTTCTCCAGAATTGGATTAATAGTAGGATCTTCTAGCTGCGCCTTTTGGATCTCACATGAAGACCAGGGATCTACAGTTGTTGCTGTTTAAACTTTCACAGAAATATCTATCTCGATTCCGAACTTTTCCTCGGAATTCGTACAATGTTTTTAGCTTTCATTACAGGGTCTTCGAGAGAGGACAAATGCATTTCCGTGAGAGGTCCATTTGCGATGCTGGATTTCGAAATCATACTCCTGAAGTCTTTGGATCCAGCGAGCTATCTGCCCTTTAGGTTCCTTAAAATTCAGAAAACATCTTACAGAAGCGTGATCAGTTCGCAGAAGAAATTTCCGTCCATAAAGATAGCGATGAAAATGCTCTATAGATTTGACAATGGCTAATAATTCTATACGTGTACACGATAATTTCTTTCTGGCTTACTCAATCTCTTGCTGAAGTAAGTGATGACACGTTCTTCATTTCCAATGTTCTGGGATAGCACGGCTCCTATTCCTTCATTACTAGCATCAGTATCCAAAATGAAATCTCTGTCAGTCCGGGGGTAGGTCAAAATAGGAGAAGATGTCAAAGCCTGCTTTAAACTATTGAAAGATTTCTCACATTCTTCTGTCCAATTAAAATTTTATTTAGCTTCAGTTAATTTATGTAGAGGTCTTGCTATTGTGGAGAAATTTTTCACAAAACGACGATAATAGGTGCACAATCCAAGGGAACTAAGGTGATCGTATACCGTCTCTGGACGAGGCCAATAAACTACTGCCTTCACTTTCTCTGGATCGGTTTTAACTCCTTCTGCTGAAATAACGTGTCCGAGGTAAGTAACCTCCTTTTGGAAAAACCTGCATTTATTAGGATTTAAATTTAGGCTGGTTTTTTGTAGCCCCTGGAATACTTTATGAAGGTTATTTAGATGTTCTCCAAATGTTCGCTCTACTATTACGATGTCATCTATATACACTAAGCAGGCTTCAGACGATAGTCCACTTAATACTGTCTCCATCAATCTTTCAAATGTTGCTGGGGCAATAAAAAGTTCGAACCTTAAATTGCCAAAGTCCTTGCCGGGTGGTGAAGGCTGTCTTTTCTCTATCTTCAGGTCGGATCTCAACTTGCCATTATCCACTTTTCAAATCCAGTGTCGTAAACCATTGACTTCCATTCAAAGCATCCATTGTGTCGTCTATTCGTGATAAGGGATAGCTGTATTTTTTCGTAATTTCGTTCAGTTTCCTGTAGTCAACACAGAATCGTGTTGATCCTTCTTTCTTTTTAACAAGCACAATTTGCGAAGCCCAAGGGCCTTATGATTCCTCAATTATCCCATTGTCAACCATTTCTTTAACTGGATGATCTGCTTCTTCTTTCCTTGCAAGAGGCAAACGTCTTGGTATTTCTTAATTGGTGGATGATGACATTTATTAACTCTATGTTGTGTCATATTGCAACGGCCGACATCAGCGTCACAGGTCGAAAACAAGTTCTGAAATTCTTTAAGTAACTTCCTTATTTCTGTTCGTTGTTCTTCATTAAGTATTTGAAAATTCTCCAAGGTTGGCTGTATATGTTGTGCTTCAGAAAATTCTTCAGGACGATCGACGATATCCAACACTGGTTCACAGGTCGCAATAACAGCTCCTTTGTCCAGAATCTTGGGTTTATTGTTTAAATTCAGAACTCTAACGGGAATGGCTGCCATTTCCAAATCAAAGAGAGTGGCCGCCACAAGAACACCTTTCTGGCAGGCTTGGCTAGGAAAGTCCGTTACGGAATATCTGTACTCTCCAGGAACTTCGGGAACTCCCTGGATAAGATATTCTGATCTTGCTGGTATTATAAATCTTTTTTTGGCCAATACGGAGCACGACTTTGAATGCTGTACACTGGCTGAAGACAGAGGAATTTCTTCTCCTCCTGAACGTATCTTGTTCTTCTCCAGGTCTACTGTAAAGTTAAATTATTTAAGGAAATCCAGGCCGAAAATACTGGGATCGGTGATGTCAGCTACATAAATTCTGTGATGACATTTTCTTGACCCACATTCAATGAATGCATCCAGTTTGCCTCGTATTTCTGTTTTTTCACCAGTAGCGGTCTTTAAAGGAAAGTTTTTGTGCCATGTCCTTAAAAGAGTGACGATTGCACCTGTATTCACCAACATCAGACACTGTATACTCAATAGGTCAAAGATTAATTTCTTCCTCTCAATGTCGCCGATCTTCCCTTGAACTTTTTCCTCTACTCCCTCGATCTTCATTTGGACTTCTCTCTTAACTTACTCGAATTTTAATTTCATACATTGGACTTCCTCTTCTATTTTTCCGAGGCATCTGTCAACAGGAATCTTAATTTCTTCAACTTGACTCTCGGTGTGTGCTTGTATCTGGCTTTTCATTTCGTCTCGTCCAGATCGCAACTCTTTTTCCAGTCAGTCTCTCTTGTCCGGATCGCATTTCTTCCTGTCCCGATGGCATCTCTTCCTGTCCAACTTCCGTTTCTTGTTCTAATCCGGCTTGTGCAATCCTCATCTCTTCCTGTCCAGCCTTCATCTCTTCCTCTCCAGCTTCATCTCTGCCATCATGCCAAACAGCTTTTCAAATTTTTTATCCATAGATCTGTTCAAAGTTCCTGTCTCTGGCGTTCACAGGAAAATCAAAATACCCACTCCTGACACGAAATGTAACAAAATGGTCTTGTGGGTGTACGTGAATGCAATCCAATAAGCAGGATTAGAAAATAAAGCACTTTATTTTACAAATATTCTAGGAAAAGAAACGTGACTCAAGTATTAAAACAGCAATTGTAAAAATTCACAGCAGAGATTGCCAATAAATCTGAACACAGCGCTCAAAGGTGTCTTATCAGCTCTCCAGCTCGCTTGCTGATCAAAATCCAACTAACTCTTCTTGGATTGAGAGCTTGCGTTTCTAATATTTCAACAGGAAGTGACTTCATTACGTAGGAAGTGACGCAATCTCCAGAAAGTTCATGAAGCCAGTAGAAATATGTTGAAATTTCGAGGTCCTTCTAGAAAATTCTTTCTGTTGTCAAAGTCGCCAACTTCGCCACCAAGTCGCCAAATTTATCGCCAAATCGCCAAATTTATCGCCAAATGGCCAAATTTTTCGCCAAGATTAGCATCTCAGGGAACAACTTTATAGCTTTGTAGCAATACTTAACTAACAAAGAAAAAGAATTATTCAAATATGATAATATCTTCCGATCGTCAGTCTTTATTAGTGGGAGTAGCATTCGGCGTTGTGTGACATACTTGGCGTTAGTCTTTCTCAATAGTGTTTGCTGTTCACCTATTCTATTCAGTTCACTTGTGAAATGTATTCGTCAATGTCCAACAAAATTACGAGACTGTCCTTTGAGTGTCCTATATTTGGCCGTCTACGAGATTTTCTAACAAATAAACTCCCTACATACGAGATTTTGTTCCGATATTGTACTGAAGAGAGGTTTGAGTTAGCAAGGAAGTTCAACAACACAGAAGTGAATTTTTAGTTGCTAATAATTCAGTGGCACAAAATTAATACTTTTTACAAGGCGTCATTTAATACAGTTTCCTATAATAGGATTATTCAGCTCATCAATACGTTTTATGATAAGCATTGTAATCTTAGGAAATGTTACAACCAAGACAAGGAGAAAACAGACTTTAAAAAAATGACGAGTTTAAAATCCACGCTAACAAACAGTTTGATGTCTCTATCTACTAGAGATGATGCGAAGCAAAACTAGGGCGTTGAGACGTAGATATCAAAGAACTAGGGATGATGAAGAACGAAATAGAAGCAAAATAATTGCCAAAAAAGAAAAGAATGATTTCAGAAACGAAGGAAGAATGCATCAAAGAATTTCTCTTAAGGTTTACACAAAAACCTCCTTCGTTAAAATAAAAAATGTAATCAAAGATGAAAAATCAGAGATCAAAATAGATTAAATTGTGAAAGAAGATGGGGAATTAACTAGAGACTATAAAGAAAGTAAAGACTTCATCCTTAGAAAGCACTTTCCACTCATTGATGATCACTATGAATTAACAGAAGAAGAACTACTGAATATGGAAGAATATAAATTACTAAGTAGGAAATAGAAAATAGTATAAAAGGAATGAAGCGTGGAAGTGCTCCAGGATATGATGGATGGACGATTGAACTGCTGGAAGAATGTTATTTTACAGATAGTGAATGGTTTACTCAGATGCTAAATACATGTTTCATAAATGGGTTTTTCCCGGAAAATTGGAAGACAGCAGAAGATATTTTGCTTCCCAAGGAGGGAAAAGACTTGAAGAATTTCAAGTCATATAGACCCATTTGTCTTCTCCCCTTTTGGGGAAGATCCTAGACAAATTAATTGCGAATAGATTGACTTACTTCCTGGAAGAAAATCAAATTTTGAATAATAACCAATATGGCTTTAGAAAATATAATAGCCCGATTAACGCATTACAGGGAGTGACTGACTTTATAGGCGAATCAAAAGCTCTAAATAAAGTAACATGCATGGTATCGCTTGATATAGAAAATGCTTTCAATTCTCTGAGATGAAGTAATATTAAACGATTACTTGAAAAATACAAAGTGCCAAGATACCTGGGTAGAATACTTGATAATTTTTAAAAAGATAGATCGGTCTTATTTACAGATGGTACAAGATGGCTATATAACCAAGGAGTCCCTCAAGGGTCCTGTTTGGGACGAATCATGTGGTTATTGGTTGCTAATGAATTGTTAAATAATTTTGAATTTCATGAAAATCATAGAATACAGGCTTTTGCAGATGACATAATAATTTTAATGAGGGCTACTGCATCTTATCGTTTCGTAAACAATAGTCAAGACATAATGAAAAAATTGGAAAACTGGGCTGAAAAATTCATATTAAAATTTAGTAAAAGAAAGACCAAATACACGTTAAGTTCAAATATAAGAAGGACATAACACATTTTCCAGGGGTAAAGATGTACGGGGAAAGAATAAGTTAATCCAAAACCATAAAATATCTTGGAATATTGTTTGGCCCTAACCTGTCATTTATGCCTCACCTAAATGAGGTACAAGAGAAAGTCTTTAAGCTAAACGAAAAATTGAGAAGAATTTCAAGGGCAACATGGGGCCTGAAACTTAAGGTAGTGAAAGAAATCTATAAAACTGTTGTTGAGAAATTAATACAATATGGCAGCGAAATTTGGTACAAAGACATTGTACAAATAAATAACAAACTTATTCAGATTCAGAGACAGCAGAGTGTAGGTTTAATTACATCATAGTGACAGTGAATTTTAAGTAGAGAGAAAAATATTTAATTTTTTTCTTTAAAATGTGTAGCTAAAAATTAAGTTTTAGTTTCCTTCCCACGAAATCGTTCTGTCTTTTAATTACAATCAATCATTTACACCGGATGAATCGTACAGAATAATGCTGAATACACGCAAATATTCAACTTTTTAATGCTGTTTGAAAATAATTGAGTTTTAAAACAACACTTGTCTATTTTTATGATTTGAAAATACTCTTAAAGAACGGCATTTCTTACCATTTAACTTCTTTAACTCTGAATATTTATCTTTGAACATATCGAAATTTTCATAAAAGTGTTAGTGCAGTAGCTTTTTTGTTGAGTTCTTTAGTGGTTTATGAGCTTAATTCTATATAGTAAGATTCTTTTGACTTTTCAAAAATATTTTCACTAATCTATAGAAATAACTATAAAAACAATGAAAAATTAACTTTAAAATTAACTTTCATTCAAGAACAATTTAAATCAGTGAAATCAAAATTTATTTATTAAAAACGTTTCAATGTCAAGTCATAAATGTAAGAAGTAAATCGTTTTATAAAATTATTCAAAATTAATTTAAAAAGGATAAAATTGTAATGGATGCAAATATGGACATTTGCGAAGTGTAGGGTTGTTCTATAAATTAAATCAATTTCAATCTGAATCAACAAACTTATTGAGGATAATATGTTTAATTTGGTATGCAATATTTTTGGAAAAAGATTTAAAGTATGAAATTTTTAAATTAGATATTAATTGCTTTTTCCATAATAAAATTCGTAACATGATGAAAACAATTAATAATATGTTGACTCTTTATTCTTTGAAACAGTGTCCCATACCATAAATAGCATTTAATATATTTTTAATTACCCACTGAAATAAATTTACCAGGTTTTCTGAAATTCAATACGGAATACTCTACATCTCGGACACGCAAACCGGAACGCTAGCGGATGTGTGTGGCTGAGGATAGGAAATATAAGTCTAGAAGATGAACGGAATGAAAAAGGAAAGAAGTAAAAATCCTTGGTTACATAAAAATTGTTAAGATAATTACAAAAAGAAACCAGGAAGAGATAAAGGAACAATAATAATATGCTTTATTATCATTTTTTATTCAGAATATTTCATGAAAATTGATGACATAAGGTCCAACATAAATTTTACATAGTAAATGCTGAGAAAGAATCTTGTTAATCTTTATAGAGTGCTGTTCAAAATTATTAGAACGGAATTTTAAATTTCATGTTTTGTTCATAAAATTTTTAAAACTTGATAATTTTCCGATTTTGTTTTCATATTCTAGTACCTTATTTCATCCTCCATAAGTGCATATAATTTATAGTTATTTCATGAAATATTACTACTTCTTAGAAAGAATTAATCTTTAAAACTCTATATTCTAGCTGTTAAAAATTATTCGAGTGACTGATGACGAAGGTTATAGTTATGTGTGTTCGAATTGGATTTTTTTTATTTTGGTAAATTTTAATAATTATAACAGCTAAAATATTTATTTGTATCTTCGGCACCCCCACAATGAAGATCGAAACGACGGGTAATCATATGAAAACATTGCAAAACAATATAGTCTATTTTGAGTATCTACTATTTGTGCAAGAAGTATAAGACGACAGTATCCATCTAAAACAAGAGAGGGCGAGACAGAAAAAAGAAATCACGCAGAAGAGGAGACTTTGTGAATGTAAGATTTGTATAGAAAAAGAATAATATATCGTCAAGAGAGATTCTGAAAGACTTTAAATTGAATTTTCAGTATAATTAAAAAAAGCTATATTCAAAGAAAAAGACCATACATCTCAAAACAAAACATGGCAATGCGATCGGCCTCTGCAAAAGAGCATATTTCGAAGGTCTCACAATTCCGGGACAATGTTTTATGGCCATACAAAAGCAAATATGATCTTTTTGGATAAGAAAAACGTAAAAGATTGTGCAAATGACCAAGTAAGGCTCTTAAATTGATGAATATCCTACAGAGAGTAAAACTTTGAGGTGTAAATGTGATGGTATTGATTTGTTTCCCTTTAAATATGTTGGTGAAATTGTTATGATCAACGGTAAAATGACTGTAAGTATGTACGTCGATATCATGTCTCAAAATCTGGAGAAATCTATCAGAAATTTTAGTGTGGATCGACGGTATATCTTTCAACGAGAAATAAGACTAAAACACGTCAAAAATGTCGAAAGATAATTTCTCAAAAATCAAAATTAAGTTGTCTGCCTAAGTTTCCAAACCTGTTTTTGACTAAAGTTCACTAATTCTATAGCCCATACGTTTATCTTTCTAAACCTGTATTTGTTTTACTTTTACGATTAATAGAAGCGAAGATATAGAGATTTTTATAAAACAAAACAGACACAAACGAACCCGGAAGTGTCACAAAATAGACTGGAAGTTACATTTTTGTCAATGTTTTACCCAACACAAGTGAAGATTGAATTAAAAATTGATTTATAATATGATCTATTAGCAAGCCACAACGATTTTATATCGTTTCTGAACTTTTTTAGACTATTTTTATGTTAGAAAGTTTGGCAACAACATTCGTTTGGAACTTTGTTTATGTTTACAATCCATGTGCTTGCTTTCTCGCTCGTTTTGTCAAAGTTATTTTCTCTGAATATCGTTTGATTTTTAATTATTTTTTTATCTCTATTGCTCTTTTTCACATTGAAATGTGTGGAAAAGAATTGGCCGATAAAAAAATATATTTTTTTAATGTCCAAGGAAGTATCATTTTCTGTTGATGAAACATCTGCAGAGGTAATGTTGACATGTAGTGAAAAAAAACTGCAGACCTTTCAATAACATTGGATACTGTGTATGAAAAGAATTAACTGGATTCAGTATTATTCATATTGATATACTTATAAGTATTTTGAGTATTTTTTCTTGCACAGAATGTAACAACAATGTGTTATATTTGGTGAAAAACTCAATTTTTATTTTGTTCTCCAACTACTGTTTATATTATAAGAATTGCCCCTTCTCAAAGGATTCTGATTCTTCGAAGAAACAAGAAAGGTGCAATCAAATAAATACATAATCTGAATGTGAATTTAGAAATATTGCTAAAGGTTTTACTGCTGCGAAGAAGAAACTTTATGCTACGTTGAATTTGCCAGCATTTCTAACAAATGTTTCTTTAAAAAAACAAGAACTGAAACTCCTCCATGCTTCTGTGTTAGTTTTATGTTTAACTGATGATTTTTAAGTATGTGGTATTCAGGATTATTTTAATAAAATATAAATTGAAATTTTAAATACCTTTTTTTTAAAGAATGTATTTTTTATCTAAATTTTAATACGCTACACATGATTTCAGAAAAAACTTATTAAAATGTTTCCTTGAAATTTTGTACATATATTACCTCAAGTGTAATAAAGGCAAGGAAACGAAGATTTAGATCTAACATGTATAGTTTTTGCTTTTTGGCTATTAATTGTTATCGATACCTATGCATTTCCAAAAATTTTGATTAAGAACATGTGCGATGACATGTAACTTTTTGTAATATTTCTTTGATTTTAATTCATTGCCTTCAGCACTGTTCCAAGTATCCTGTGGGAAAAAGAATTTAAATAAGCGAATAAGAATTCCATGTAGAGCGTTTCGCAATAATTTTCATCAAATTTTACCTAAATCACCCCATTTTAATGCATTTTAACTGTCATTTAACTTTCTGAATGGCAAAATCAGAAGCGATATTAGGGAGAAATAAGTGCGGAAAATCGCACAAATCAATACAACATATTAAATAAAAAAATTCTAGATTAAATTTTAAAATTCGTGCTTCGAGATGCATTTCACCATTACGACTACCTGCGCGCAAAATTCAATGCTGTAACTGCAATATTTTTAGCCTAATTTATCGCACACACACAAAATTTGCTTTTCATACGTATAGACTAATATACGTAATACCTCAGAGAGCTTGATTTACAAATTCCATAAATACTTTCATGAAATTAAATATGAAAGAAAATGTATTAAGATATTACTTCGAATTTCAACACTAAAAGACAAACACGCAATTAAATATTTGTTTAAACAATGAAATCGGTTTCAATTGCGTTGCTACAATGAAAACCACTGTTGTAAATTACGCCAAAAAATATCTTTAAAATTTATTAAAATTAGGGAAAATATTGTATGGAAACTTTTCGAAATCAAACTTTTAAACGTTTAAAATAAACTTCATTAGAACGGAAATTGTTTGTTCTTTCTTATGGTGTATATATTTCCTTTATACAATAATTTGAAAAAATGTAATGGAGAAATGAGTATGAAAAATCACTCAAAATACCACAAAGTATTACACAAAAAATTTCTAAATTGAATTTTAAAAATTGGGCTTCGAGGTACATTGGGTCGACTATCTGTGTGTAAAATTTCAGGGTTGTAAGTGAAACATTTTTTGTGTGAACATCGCACTCACACACGCACAAAAATTGCCTTATATATATATATACATATATAAATAATCGGTTTCGCTTCATATGTATTATGACATTTTTCGAAAAGAATTTTCAATGTAAAAAGTAACAATTCAAAAGAAAATATATAAAACGTAGCCCTCTTTATCGAAAGATAATATATATTATGCAAACGGTGACTAGCCTGATCGCCGGGAATATACTTTCAATGAATCTCTTATAAATAATTTTATTTTCATGGTTCCCTCATCAAAATAATTTTGAATTTCTAATTTTGAGAGACATTGGACCCATGTTCTTTCAGTTGCCATGCACCTGCTTTTCTCGCTGTCTGCATGAACGTGTTGTATCGGTAGTTTATAATTATTAAAATTTACTTAAATTTAAGGAATTAAACTTCACAAGTTAAAAGTTAAAGTTTTAACTTAAACAAATCGTATAGTGGCTAGTAACTGAAATATACTAGAATTTTACTTTCTTATTAATTTGCAAATCAAGGCATATAACATCATATCAATAACACAGATCCATTCCAGACACTCTTAAAATACCAATTGAGAAGCTAGCTAACGCCATGAATGATCCAGGACACAAAATAGGGAATACTAAGCATTTTTATTACACTTCTTGATTATAATAAATTACACAACTATACTTCTTGAATATAAGTAATTATTACAAGCTTAAACTTGGCATATAATTGCATATATCTTAATAAAACACAAGCGCATGGCCATATAGTTCTGAGTTAAATTTACCAGACAAGAAATTTTTACGTTAACCTGATTATCATAAGGAAGCTCCTGATCCTAGGTGATCACCTAAATATTTAAAACTAGTTTCAAAACCTTAAACTTAAAGTTTTCAATTAAGACCATTTACAATCTAATATTTTCTAATTTTTACAACATCAAGCTTATCGACATTGAGCAATACAGAAATACAACATATTTAAACAAACACATATTGTCTCGATCCTAGATTTATCATTTACTCAATTTGGGTGGGTTATTAATTTTGTGAAAACATCTCTTAATAAAAGTTCAAAGCACTCTAAACCCACAACCTAAGTCTGATTCACTGCCTAACATTCTATCATCAGGAATTATTTTTAACTAGTTGACCATATGGGTGACAAAAGGAAAAGTTTATATTAGAAGGACTTATCTGATATACCGCCACTGGAAGCGTCCCCCTGGGACATGTGAACAGATGTGGATTCGCCAAATTGGGATGATTCGGCGACACGGAATTCCTGATCGCAGTACTGCCTCCAGAACCTTGACTCTCTTGTAGGATCCACCGCTAAACACCGCGCCTGGAACATCGTAATTTCAGCTAACACTTGGGGCTGGGCGATTCCTCCCCTCAGGACCTATCGACCTTTTCTTTCACCGCCTCGGACCCACTCAGGCAAGCGTGAAGGCTCCATTATTCCCGTAACCTGCTGACTGTCTTGAAGACTTAGTCGATTCTTTCTCGCGTCATCGGCAAGCTATTCCAATCGTTCCAGCAAGGGCTCCTCGTTGCTAAAAAACTCTTCTTCCGTCTCACCTTTTTCCTCTTTTCCCTCTTTCTTTTTATTTTTTTTGTGTCTCTGTGTCACCGGCAAGCCATTCCAATCGTTCCAGCAACGCTCCTCGTTGCTAAAACTCAAACCTCTCCCGTCTCGCCTCTTCTTTTTTCTTCTTACCTTCTTTTTTTCCAACTTTCTCGCCTTATATTTCCAAGTTCTCTTTCCAGCCAAGAAATTCACGCCTTCAAAATCATCCCTCATTGGATAGGTTCGAGAAATGCACGCCCCTACTATCTTCCATTGGGCCGTCAGCTACAATTTTTATACTCCCACTTCGTTAAGCTAACCCCTAGGTAATTATCTGTATGTCACCAGAGGAATAAAGAAACGTAAAGTTAATGACACTGCAGCAGTTCCAGATGAGTAAGGCGTCACCACCCGCAGGGTAGCATAACCTTGATTACAAAAGTCTGTCCATCTGTTGTCCCAAAACGGAGAAAGGTCCATTTGTGCGGAACCGATGTATGTGTCTACCTCTTTTAAGGAGGTAATCCATCACCAACTGTTGCCATTGTCGCAACCCCCTTTGAACCGTCCGTTTTTAAAGAATACTCTGTCTTCTCTTTCTTCTCTTGCTACAAAGGAAGTCATCACACCTCTACAGCTGTTGCAGCCTTTCACATAGCAAACAAAATATCCCACATAGAAATTTCACTCATATGAATGGGGAGGAGGGGGGGGGGTGCAAAAAAGTATTTCATTACTCCGTTCAGCAACCCAACAAGAATTTAGCTAATTTAAACAACAGATTTTTCTGTTGCTAAGAAAAATAAAACGTAGCCCTCTTTATCGAAAGATAATATATATGCTGCCCACGGTGACTAGCCTGATCGCCGGGAATATACTTTCCATGAATCTCTTATGAATAATTTTATTTTCATGGTTCCTTCATTAAAGTAATTTTGAATTTCTAATTTTGAGAGACATTGGACAGATGTTCTTTCAGTTGCCATGCACCTGCTTTTCTCGCTGTCTGCATGAACGTCCCTAATTCGGTGATGTCTGTCTAATGTAATATCCGATTGCACGTTGTCGGTATCAACTCTACTCTTTTATTCCTGAGGCAAAATCTGCATTTTATTTCAACGTTAAAATAAACGCGGCACGTTTTATTCCCAGCAACATGTTAGGTGAATTAAAATATGCAGATGAAAAGAATTAAAACAGCATTAAACATTAAAATATCACCTCAGCTTTCAACTGCGAAAGAGAAACACGCAAATAAATAAACAATGAAAGAGATTTGAATTTTATTGCAGCAATGAAAAGTATTGTTATAAATTACTACTAAAATCATTTAAAAAATTTACTAGCTGCGAGGCCAGGCGTTGCACGGGCTATCTCGAATAATGCGTCATTTTCTGACGATACACGTTCCCATTAATCTCTCCTAAATAAACAAGAGCGGATCAAACATTCCTTCTGCGAAATCGGGTTATTTTAAAAAAAATCCCCCAAAAATAACAAAAATCGTTATTTTGTAAAAACAATGTACTTTGTCCTGCCGAAATGAATGGTCTATCCGATTCCGGATTAATTTTTTTCTGATTTAGTATGGAGGGAATAACTCGGCATTGCTCGGGATCCATATTTTTTCATATGCCCTCCTCCAGTTTTCTACAAATATACTGTCTTTTTTTAGAAATATATCTTCTGAATACTATATTATTGAATTAAATCTTTCGAATCAAACCACTTTATTACTTTAAAACAGTATGGTTCGAATGACAACACAAGAGGTTTTGAAGAAGAAAATTATTTTCATCTTTTAAACAATAAACCAAATACAAATAATAATACAAATACGAATACTAATGCAAATTTAAAATTAATTTAATACAAATTTAAAATGAACAATTATACTTCCAGAATTTATATTTTAAAACATGGTATTAAACTCGATCAAAATAGCTTTTCTGACTGGTTTTCCATACAACATTTTTTGTATATACCCTATTTGAGCTATTTAATTTTCCCTATTTCTTTGTGGCATTTACCAAAACTCGCACACAACGCCTCGATGTTGCTATTGAAAACTTTCAACATACAACATTCCATGTGAAAATACTGGCTGAGGCGAATATATTCCTTCTTTCCACAGATTTTTTCCTTAAGATTGTCATTGCAAAACCAAGTTGAATGGGAAACTGCCGCCTTTGAAGCTGAAAAGGTAGATTACTGTCAGGAGAAAGTGTTATTCTTGGAAAAAAAGCAAGCGAGCCTTTTGTATGTCCAGTCAAAATTTCAGCATCTATAACGTTAGGCATCAGTTTTCGATCAATCTAACCTGTTCCTACACAGTCCTGCCGACGGATTTAAATTCCTGAGCAGCATAATGACAGCTCCTAATTTCATGTTAAGTTCATGTGGTGGCATTCCGGAAGGTGTTAGTGCGTTAATAAAATCCAATGGAAAATTGTTCTGTTCTTCTTGATCTTCACAGATAATACTATCAGCACTGAAGTACGTCTTATTCTGACTTGGAAGTTTTTTCCTGCAAGGTGTTCTTTGATTTTTAAGGAATCTTCATTCTTGGGACACAAAATATCTTTTTCTCTCAGATTTTCCATATCAATATCAGAAGATCCGAAAATTTCACCGACAATAGACTCCCTCAGAGCACATTCTTCAGGAATTTCTACTATATCTTCTCCTAATTAGCAGTTATTAGTCAAACTCGCATTGCCAAGATTTAGAAACCAATCTGCAAACTCTTATTCACCGGTTTCTGTTCCCATATTCCTAACGAGTGAAAATTGTTTGAATGTGCTCCAAAGAGGCTATTTCTTCAAGTAGGTCTCTATAATAGCTGTTCTGTTCGCATGCACTGCAGCAGGCAAAATCTGTCTCCAGTCACCACCAAGAACAAAAAGCTTGCCTCCAAATGGTAAGTCTGAACTCGTTAAATCTCTGAGAAATCTATCAACCGCACTCAAAGCATGATGAGGATCCATGGTGCACTCATCTCAAATAATGAGTTTCGGCGTCTTCGAAGATCTTCCATCTTCGGTGTTATGACGAATGCTACACGAAGAATTATCCAAAATGGGGACCTGTTATTTGAATCTTGAAAGTGGTGTTCTGCCTCCTTCCAAAATAATAGCTGCAATCCCGTTCCATGCAATGGGGACCACAATTTCACCCAATCCTCTAATTGAGCGAATTAGTGTATTGAATAAAAGCCTCTGTCTGATCCTGCAAAAGCATTAACAGAAAATGTTTTCGTTGAAGCCTCATCAACACCTCGGATTGCATTCATAATTGCATTAAAAATTGTACGTTTCTCTGGATTCAACATCCCCATTAGTCCATCTCCTTCTTTCCTCTCCGTTCCTAAATCGTAAAAATCTGTTAACATAGGAGTGTGGAGTCGCAGGTTCTGGCAATCCAATGCTTGCAAGGGTCATGTTTTGAACATGAAGGTAATGAGCTATGTTGTGTGAAAGATGGAAAATATATTAATTTGTTGCTAAAGGATGAATAACAATAAAATGTACAATTTCTACCATTAGCTAGAAATTACCAACCTTTTCTAAAACTGCCTAGAAGTGCATGGCCAATAGTAGAAGAATTTCTGAAATAAAATTTACAATTGCATTGTGGCACTAATAGAAAAAGACCAGAGATTAAATTTTCTTGACTAATATATTTTTTATTAACAATTCTTTAAATTAATCCATTGCCAACTTTAACAGATAGATTTCCTGATTATCCTCATGTGATAGATTTCATCATTATCCTGTCGTGATAAATACGTAAAAAAAACGTTACGCGAATAACAAATAATCTTCTTCAATTTTTTATAAAATCACCCGTTTTGTACAATTACTGAAGAACTTTTCACGAAAAGAGAAAAACAAGATTAGATGGAACTAAACAGGAAAAATAACTATCAACAAGAAATTAATAATTTTATTTCTCACTCTATCTTTTATTAATGCGAATTATTTTCACAAATTTTTGCTTTACTACGTATTAACACTATGTCAGTGAAATATCTGTTTTATCGGTTTGAACAAAATTACCATTATGTACGTCTGTTTTTATCGTATTAATGAAATTGAAAAAATATGTTTGCTTTTATCAGTACTTACAAGATTCAATTTGCACGTCTTGCCTTTAGAAAATTAATTCAAACGTTTTAATGTCGCCAAACTCTCCATTCATTCGCCAAATTGTCAAAATCCGTAAAATGGCTTCAAATTCTAAACGAATTAAAAAAGAAATACAACATATACACCGTTTTCTATTCTTTCATGAAACATTTTTGCCAAATTTGAAGTAAATAGAGCAACGCCTTTGGTCTTAATCGCGTAACAAGCATATTTACAGACAAAGTGCTCAATGGTTGAGTTAAAATTTAAACCTCACTTCGCTCGGTCAATTATCTAAACAGTAGCAGAAGCACCTGAAGATGAAAGAAATATCTTGAATAAATAATGAAATAAGTATTTATTATAATAATATAAAAATTGTGATAAATAAGCAAAAAAACATTACACAAATAACAGATAATTTTCTTTAAATTTTAATGACATGTACAGTTTTGTAGAATCCTTAAAAAAAATTCTTGGAAAGGAAAAAAAAGATTAGATGTAAGAAAACAGGAAAAATAACTATTAGCATGAAAAACTATGATTTTCTCTCTCTCATTTTTTGAATGCGAATTTCTTATACAAATCTTTGCTTTCAGCAGTATTAACAAATTAAATATAAAATATGTGTTTTTATCAGCATTTACAATATTACCATTAAATGTCTGTTTTCATAGTATTATTAAAATTAAATGTTTCCTTTTACAAGTTTTTACAAAACCTTTAACAAAATTATTCAAATGTTTTTATGGTGCCAAAATGTTGGTACCAGTAACTCGCCAAAACGTTGAAGTTAG
>BGPR01000215.1:423806-437925 GCA_013235015.1 Araneus ventricosus | reverse complement strand
CCATGATTAAAAAGTGTGCAAAATCTTATAACTCTGAATTGATATCTTCTGTCACCTAAACGGGCAGAAAGTTGTGAAAATTAGACTAAAAATTGGCAAAATTCAAAAATTAATAAAAAATCACAGATACTGCTGATCACTTTTCGGTAATGCTTAAAAGTTACTATTGATTAACAACAACACCTTTACAAAATTTTAGAATTATAAGTTAATATCTTACTTACCTCATTATAAGGGAACGCGTTCTGGAATCGAGAGAGGTGGTTGTGTTGTTTTCTCGCTCTTCGAAAAAAGTGATTTATAATGGTGTTATACTTTTGCTGGAGCTTCTTTTGCATCGGAAATGTAATTTGAGGTGTCCTGCTTTTCTCCGGTAAATACTTTTTGTGGAAATTTTGTGTTTTCTTGGATTTATGTACTTGTAAAGTTTCTAAGACTGTGTACGCCCACTTTTGGGCATCCATGTTGGATGAAATTGACTTTCTGCGCATGACCCTTTTGTTGAACGGGTTCTGTTTTTGCGTTCTGTTCGTGAATGACTTTACTGAAATGATTCATTACCAACAAGTTGTTTTTTGCTTGATTGCTTGAAATTTTTTAGAAGAATTCTTTTGTGGAACTGTTTCGAGCTGTGTCTAATTGAAATTTCTTCAATATTAGTTACTTGATTGATTGAACTTCAATTGCTTAGTCTTCCAGATTAGCTCCAGAGGATTTCAACGGCTAAAAACTTTGACTTTCATTTTGCAGTAAATTACTTAATTACTGTGGATCTTGTTGGTGTTTATTCCTATTTGGGCTGTACCCTAAGTGAATACTATGACGACAACTCTTTTGGCCCAATAATTTCGGATATCCACAAAAAGGAGTTAGTTCTGTACAGCGCACAAACATCAGCGCCAACATCGGCGGTAACTCAAAAGTGTCCTGGACATCTGGGTCCCTGTGTTTTCACATAAGGTTTCCTGATGGCCGATCAACCTTCCCATATTGGGTCAAGCGATGGCCAAATTGATCAAAATGCTACTATGGATACGGGACAAAATACTTCAACGGGTGTTTCAGATCCCTTCGAGGGAGAATCTCCGGAGATTAAGGGCCTGCTAGAAAAGGCCATGGAGCTCGAAAATGAGATTCAGGCGGCCATTGCCACTTCGAAAGCCACAATTACTAAACAGACAGAGATCAGACAGCCTCTAATGGAAATCATGAAAATTATAGTGCAGCAGCAGGTAATGATTGGGCACCTGATGGGGAGGCTCTCTTCTGAGCCCAAAGAAAGAACACCATCGTATGCTCAAATAGTGAGTGCATCTGTGGTTCCCCCTTCTAATAGGAGGGACAGATCGAGATCAAAGGTTAAGAAATCACACAATATTATGGTGTACCCTAAAACCGAGGGAGTTACCTCTGATCAGACCAGAAAGAGAATACAGTCCAAGATAACACCATCAAGCATTAATGTTAAGGTTAACAGCGTTAGAAACATAGGAAAGGGAGGGATTATTATAAACGCTCCTTCTTCTGACGAT
Organism: Araneus ventricosus; assembly: GCA_013235015.1. Classification (NCBI taxonomy): domain Eukaryota; kingdom Metazoa; phylum Arthropoda; class Arachnida; order Araneae; family Araneidae; genus Araneus; species Araneus ventricosus. Next base: position 436,393 of record BGPR01000215.1, on the reverse strand, counting down.
ATCGACAAACTTCTGGTAGAATTACAACAAATGGAGGAAATCAAGGACGAGTTTCAGGCCTTCAAGCCAAAACTCAAAGATCCTAGTATTATTATATATAACGTCACAGAGGATCTTTCCAATGAAGATTTTCTAGAGAGCCTAAAGTCCCAAAATGTTGAATTGTCTGAGGCAACCTTAACGGTAAGGACTTCATTTAGAAGTAGGTATGGAAAGAACATGATTGTGTCAATGAACCCGGAGGCCTTTAATGCCATTATGAAAAAACAAAAAATAGTATTAAACTGGACGAGACTCTCATTTAAAGAGAATCTTAAAATTGTCCAATGTTTCAGGTGTGGCAAATATGGTCACATAGCCCTGAAATGCAGGGACTAGAACTTCAGAGAGGGAGGTGGTCTATGCCTCAGATGCGGGACCAAGGGTCATCGAGAAAGAGAATGTTCCTCAGATCCAAAGTGTATAAACTGTGAGTCACATAATTTAAAATTTAGAACGACGTTTGATACAAAGCATTCAGCAAGGGCAATCGACTGTAAAATTAGAGAAAAAGAAGTGGACTTGGTGATGTCAAGAAAAAACTATGGCTCTTTGCCCAGTTATTAATTCCTTTTTTTGTGCTCACCTTAACCTAAATCACACACGTCGTGCGAACATTCAGCTGAGTCAAGATATTATTAATTTTAATTATGACATTGTTTCTTTCAATGATCCTTATGTTTATGAAAACAAGGTTACTGAATTTCCAGATAAATTTCATAAGTACGCCCACAACTATAAACCTTTGGCAGGATTCATTGTTTCTAATTCAAAATTTAGGTCACTTGCGCTATTGACCGAACGAACTTTAGTTGTTATAGAAGTGGACACAGGTAATGAAATTTTTATACTATGTTCCATATATTGTACTCCTAGTTCAAATTTTGACGAGCACTTAGCTTCTTTGCAATCTGTGATTTTAAACAATGTCCACAAGAAAATTATTATTTTTGGGGACTTCAATGCCAAATCCCCTATTTGGGGAAAGAGAGGTTCTGACATTCGAGGTCAAAAGCTTTCTGATTTCATTAATAATAATGACCTGTTTGTTATTAATAGATCTGATTACCTCCCTACATTCAGTGGCCCACAAGGGGAAAGTTGGATAGATTTGGCTCTATCTTTAAACATTCACCCTGATAGTCTCCAAAACTGGAACATCACTGATAGATTGACATTGAGTGACCATTTTATTATGGAACTTACTGTAGTTAAGGATCCTAAGCCAAACAAAAGGAAAAATAAGAAATGGAAACTTAGTGAATTAAATTTTTGGAGATTTAAAGAACTATTAAATATTTTTGTAAATAAGGGGTTTGAAGTTGGTGATGACATTGATAGTTTGATTGAACATATTCAACAGGGTTTAGTTGATATTTGTTTCAGATCAAGGAAAATTAGGAACTTCAAACAACAAAATTCGGTTTGGTGGAACCAGGAGTTAGAATCCATGCGTAGTCTTGTTAGGGCATTGCGACGCAGGTATCAAAAAATTTATGAGACAACTGAGAGAGTTAGGAGACAAATTATTTTTAAAAAACACTTAGCTATTTATGTCAGTAAAATTGCCTTGGCCAAGGAAAATTCTTTTAGAACCTTTTTGGGTAGTATTGTCAAAGTCAATACATTTGACTCTTTTTACAAATTAGTCAAGAAGAATTACAATTTAACTGGTGGAGTTCAATGTGTCATGAGGGATACGGGAGTTTTGACTAGTTCTCTTAAGGAGAGCATGGAGGTTATTTTGGAACACTTTTTTCCTAGACTGGAGACAAATTTAAATCAAAATCAGATTAGGTTTAGAGACAATTATTTTGGATTCCCTGAAATAACGGAAGTTGAGATTTCTAGGATTTTTGCTTCCTGTGCAAATGATAAGGCTCCCGGCCCAGATGGGCTAACTTTGGGTATCATCAGGGAATTTTATGACTCGAACAAAAATCTTTTTATTAACATAATGAATACTCTTATGGGTTATGGTTATTTTCCTACAATTTGGAAGGAGGCCAGGGTCGCACTAGTACCTAAAGAGGGAAAAGACCCAAAAATGGTCACATCTTACAGACCCATATGTCTTCTATCTACTTGGGGTAAAATCTTAGACAAAGTAATTACCAAAAGGCTTCAGTTTGAACTTGAGGTAAATGGAAAGCTCGATGATTGTCAAGATGGTTTTAGGAAGGGCAAGAGTACTCTCTCAGCATTACAGGTATTCACTGACTTCATTAAATCAGCTAAAGATGAAAAGTTGATAACTCTAGCTATTACTTTTGACATCTCTAATGCCTTTAACAGTATTCGATGGAAAGATATTATGATTTGCCTCCGGGAGGATAACATATCGGAATATTTATTTAAAATCATTGCGAGTTTTCTATCTGACAGAAAAATTGTTGATCATGATTTTGATATTTCTTTCTTCTACGATCGTGGGGTCCCCCAGGGCTCGTCTCTGGGACCTGTTTTGTGGTTACTCATAGCAGAGAGATTAATCAGGACATTAGCTCCAGTTCAAGAGGTCAAATTGATAATGTTTGCCGACGACATTCTTCTTCTTTCGAGGGGCTCGGCCTCTTATCTATTTACAGAAAAACTGAGACATTCGTTATCTATTATAGAGAAATGGGCCCAAAGATATGCTCTTTCCATAAATATGGATAAGACCAATTTTATCATGTTTCCTTTTGGGAAAACTCCCACTCACATTCCAAGATTAAAAATTTTTGGGAAAACAATTAGATATTCACGAACGATCAAGTACCTTGGTCTATACTTTGATGAAAAACTAACATGGCAATATCACCTTTCTTTAATTAAAGATAAGACTCAAAACCTACAGGGTAAATTGACTAGATATACTAGAGCTACATGGGGAATAAAGCCTCAAATTATTAAAGAAATCTACACCAAAGCAATCGAAAGCTATATTCTTTATGGCTCTGAAATTTGGTACACTGATCTAGTTAAACTCAATCTAAAATTAAACCAAATTCAGAGGATTCCGCTTTCTACCATTGTGAAGAACTATAGGACTGTCTCTACTGAGGCGTTGAACATTTTGTCTGGCTGTCCTCCTTTGGACATTGTGGCTAAAGCTAAAAAGGAAAAATTTGGTCTTATTTTTAGAAATGAGGCCTTGATGGTACAAGATCTTACTTTGTATAGGGAGGACTTTGATTTGGGGAATAGTGACCTTGCGCCACCTTGGGAGACGTGTGTTATCCCCTGGACCATGGATATGGATCCTGGGATTGAGGAGTACAAAATATTTACAGACGGCTCTAAATGGAATGAGCAGGTTGGTAGTGGGGCTATCTGTTATGATTCTAATGGACAAGAGGAGTGGTCTTTTTCACTTCGACTTAGCAATAATGCCAGTGTATTTATCGCAGAGACGATTGCCATTCTTGAGTCGATCAAAAGGATTCTTCATATAAATCGTATTTGTTACATTTTTACTGATTCCAGGTCGGTTCTTATGGCATTGGCCTCCTACTGTGACCAAACATCTATTATTGAGGAAATTAAATTGATTTTGAAAGACAAACGGAATATTGTGCTTTGTTGGGTTAAAGCACATGTTGGAATCAGTGGAAATGAAATCGCTGATTCATTGGCCAAGGAGGCTACCAGAAGGGAAAACATAGATATTAACATTAAGTTTTCCAAAAGATGGTTAAAGAACCATTTTCAAAGGGTAATCAAAGAACGCTGGCAACAAAGATGGGAATTTTCACTTAAAGCCAGATATACATATGGTCTTATGCCTCAGGTTTCGACCAAACGGTGTTTTGGGGACTTCTATATAAATCAGTTTCTGACGGGGCACGGTGTTTTTCCAGTCTATCAAATGAGATTCTTTGGTAAGAACGATATCTGCCACTGCGGAAGAGATCAAGGTACAATTACACATTATTTGTACGGTTGTCCCACCTTCAATCAAATTAGTCAGGGGTATTTCCCATCCAATTTTTTCAATTTGGGTCTTTTGGAGTTGATTTCTTTGCCCAAAGTCAGGGTTGGGTTGCGTCTTATGGGGCAATTTTTGCTTCAGAAATGTCTTGATTGATTTGCCTTTCTGTTTATTTTCCTGTTTGAATTTATTGCTTTATCTTTTCTGTGCTTACAGCGTACAAACATCGGCGCCAACACTGGAGGTAATTCAAAAGCGTCCTAGGACATTTAAATTTAATGAATATTAGAAAGGCACCACCTCTTTCGTTTGTTCTTTTTTTCCAATTTATTATTAGTACCTAAACTTGTTTATTTCTTGAAGTTCTGTTTTCTTCTGAGACGAGATGTGTCTAGATGGATTTATGGCGGAAATTTTCCTGTTTTCGCTATACTTGTGGATTTCTCTTCGCGTTCTTTGTCACTTTTTTAGAGAAATCTTTTATTCATAATTGTTCTTAACGGAGTTCTTTTGTCGGAGCAGTTTATTGCTCGGCCGGTCATCAGATTATGCCGTGTGCCTAGGCGGGACGGCTAGACCTTATTATATTACCTCATTATAATGCGAATAGAAACATTATTCAAACTCTAAAACATGCAAAATTACAAAAGCACTATTTTTTGTAATCTCTTCTGTACTCAAATAGTGACATTTGTTTTTGGATTCTAATATAGTTTTGATAAATCCATTCCTGTTCTGCTGTCCAACTCTTTTTCTGGGGGCTTCAATGACGAGTTTCACAATTCGCTCAATTGCTTGCGTGTGTGAAGGAAATTTAATAAAGTGTCAGCCGTTCATTGGCACATCGTCCTGTATCATCTTCAGAAGTTCATGACAACTGATATGTCTGAGAATTGCAGACAGTGTGGCATTACAAGATTACCAGTCAATGATACCTACGTAGTCTGTAGCTTGAAAGTTAACACCAGGAATAACACAATTACCATCTCGGACAATTTCCCTTGCCTTGATGATTCGCCGAGATGCAAGGGTTGTAATGTGGAATCTCTCATCAGTTAACATAGTCAAAAGCATATTTTCTGGAGCCGCAAAGTAAGAGTTGCGAGAAATGATTGGTTCAATTATATTACGATACTTCTTTGGCAAGTATCGAGATAAGCTGATGAAATGCCACAAGTGTCTAGCATCATCCGTAATGGAATTATGCACCTTAATTCGGAACCATGAGGGTGCGTAAACTCTTGGAATGAAAACAATCAAAATTATCAAGCCATTTGATTTGTTTGATGTTGATATATAAAGCCTCAATATTCGATATGCAGTTGTTAGCCAGCGAGCCAACTTCAACGTCCCCGGTTGACGCTTCGCTAGATCTGAAGAACCAACGCCAGAACTAATGGCAGTGCAAATGTCTAATAAGTATTTCTGAATACAACTTAGGTTGGTGGAAACAATGCCTGGCCTTTCACATTCAATACTATTAAAAGCAACAAGTGGCAGCTTCTCGCATCCTTTCAGGTTCCATCCAATGTCTCCTTTGTAAGATAAGGGACCAGAACACTTCCGCTCAAACATGTGTCGTAATGGAAACTCGTTGAAATGAAGTAAGCAGATAATACATTGGACTGGTCGATGAAGTTTCAATTCATGCCTGCAAATTACAGCATTAAACACTCCAGTGTTCACGAGTGTGCCGTCACATCCCAGAAAAATAAGATTGCTAAAAGCGTCCAACAGTGCATTGGTTACATATTCATAAATGCTGAAATTGTTCCAGAAGGAAATTATGTTCTTTGTTTCGTTATTCCTTCTGTTAACTTTGGAGCTACAGACTACGTAGATCTCATTGACTGGCAAGCGTTTTATGTCACACCGCCTCCAGTTCTCAGACAGATCAGTTCTCATGAACTTCTGAAGATACAGGACGATGTGCCAATGGACGGCTCGGACTTTATTAAATTTCCTTCACACACGCAATCAGTTGAGAGAATTGTGAAACTTGTCACTGAAGTCTGCAGAAAAAAAGTTGGGAGGCAGAACAGGGACGGTTTTATCAGAGCTACACTAGAATCCAGAAAATAAATGTCACAATTTGAGTACAAAAGAGATTACAAAAAATAGTGCTTTTGTAATTTTGTATGTTTCAAAGTTTGAATCAAGTTTCTATTCGCATTACAATGATATAAGTAAAACGTGTATTTATTTAAAAATTCGCCTTAAATATCCGAAATTGAGCATCGTTGAGACGGCAGAAGATATTAACCTATAATTCTAAAATTTTGTCACGATATATTGTTGTTAATAAATAATAACTTTTACGTACTACTGCAAACTGGTCAACGAAATCTGTGATTTTTTATTAATTTTAGAAATTTGACCATTTTTAGTCCAATTTTCTCAACTTTCTGCTCATTGCGGCGACAGAAGGTATCAATTCTGAGTTATAAGATTTGGCACACTTTTTAATGATGCGAGTTCGCAACTTTTCCTCACTACCGCAAAAAGATCTAAGATACTTCGACTTTTTCGGCCCGTCCAAATATATATATAACTTCAAAAAAATATTTTAAGTTATTTTCATGTGTTTCTTTCTCTCATTTTTATAACATTGTATAGTTTAAATTCAAAATCCAAAATGGTGCAACAAAGGATAAGTTGGATGAAGTTATGCAATTCGAAACCAACTCCAAAATCCAAGTTTGAAAGTGTAACTGTTTTCTCAATACTTTGTTAAAAATTTTAACTGCAACAATTTGTTGCAAAATAATTATTAATATTAAAAGCATTCTATTGAGAAAAAGAATGAAGTTGGTTCAATATTTGAGATTTAATTTTGCAGACTTCCGTACAGCTTGAAACAGCATTCGTAAATTGATAATTGGATCTGGATTTCTTAACTCGTCCACTTTTGTAATTATCGGAAGACCTTCACGTACACTAACACGAAGAGACGCATTTCGTGCTTCGTAATAAAGTGAAGAATACTAAGTATGTGTTTTGGAAGTCTCTCTTTTGTCAATTGCTTCCAAATTTAGATACAGATCTACAATTTTAATCATAAGACCACATATCAAATATTATTTATCTAGGTCATTAAGGGAATTTAAATATTTAAACTAAGGAAATTTGCAGTGAACATGCCTTGAAGGTATTGTACTACACTCATTTCCGATCCAATCTGGAATATTGTAGTAATATCTGGGATCCTAATTACCGAAATAAAATTTAAATTATTCTGCGATTTCAAACTAACTTCTTGCGATATTTACTTTACAAGAAAAATGGATTTCATTTGCCGGATGTATCTTCACATCTACTTAATATCTTTAATATGCCTAGTTTATGTTCCAGACGTGATGTTTTCACAGTTCTCTTGTTTTACAAAGTAATTAAAGGTTCGATCGATTGTAGTAATATACTGAGCTCTCTAAATTTCGCTGTGCCTATCAGATCTATAAGAAACCAAAGTTCTTTCCCAGATGTATATTCAAGTTTTAATTATATTAACAGATTTTCTTTGCATAAATTTTATAGAACTTTTAACAGGTTCGTTCTCTGATGAACTTCATATTTATCATATGTCTCCCTATTGTTTTTAAATCGAATTGTTTACAACTTTTAAATACATGATCTGATTTATTTTGCCCTTTTACGCTTGACTGTACATAATTTTTAAGATTTTTTTATGCGTTGTTTCTGTGTTCTCCTGTATTCAGCCGTTATTTGGTGTCTTTACGTGGGTCTGTGTTCAATGTTTTTACTCTGCAATTGATTTTTATGTCTCGTGTGCTTTTTCTTCTTCAAACCCTAATGTGTTTTTTAGGATCTGGTGATTGTATATATTTAAATTTTTAATCCTTGCTTTTCTCAAATGGTTTTTTATTTAATGTTTTAATTTTTTTAAAAATTGTGTGTATGTGTTTTTATGATATTAATGTGACCGTATGTAACATGAACTTTTGAAATCTTAGTGTGTCTTTTAATTCTTTTGTGATTGCGTGTTTTCGTCTTAAATCATTTATACGTTTACATATTTATAATTATTATGGTTTTGTGCTTCGAACTTTTGTATTCTCTGCATTCAACTTTTTTCTAATGCATTTTTTAGTACAATTATGATTCACTATTTGAGGCTTGTGTTTTCTGTATGTTTGCGGGTCATTGCACTCTGTAAATGGAGTTATCTCTGTAGTGTGCTTTTCTTTAAATAAATAAATAAGCATACAGATAGACACACGTATATCCTTTGAAGTATTTGGTCCAAAATTTGATAATAATTTACAATTTCAATGATAAAATAATATGCGAACTTCCATGCAGACAAATTTCTGGTTCACCTATTTGTCCGAAATCCGTTAAAAATCTGCAATTTTGCTTAAAGAGCGCATATCCAATTTCATTCATCTAACTAATTAACTTTATGAGTTTTGCTGTTCACAGGCTGACATACAGATAGACATACTTGTAGAAAAAGGTTTTTTCCGTCTCTGAGAGATCTAAAACGTGTGCATTCAACAAAGGTCAGATTTTTTGAGATTATTTTTCTGATTACAGTACTTTCTCATCGTATAGTACTCTAGAATTTCGAGGACCTCCAAAATAACCGACATATGGCTTCAAAATGAGGCAACAAAAAGTTAAAAGTGCCTCAAGAAATTCACAGAAAATATTGAAATGAATCATTTTTTCCCCTCAGTTGGTGCCGGGTCTGCTGGTTCCGTTCTCGCCTCTCGTCTGTCTGAAGATCCCTTTGTGAAAGTTCTGTTGCTGGAAACCGGTGGACACGTGGATCCTGTTTCAGAAATACGAGCTGCTGCACTTCTCACCCAATTGACGGATAACGATTAGCAGTTCTTATCAACACCACAGAGAAGAGCAGGGGGTGGATATCCAAACAGGGTATTTGTCGGTTACTTAAAATTAATTTTTTCTAGTTTGATCATATTTTGTTATTTTAGATTTATTAAATTTTATAATATTTTATATATTTATAACTGTAAATATGCTAAATATAATGCATCTTGCGCTTGCATAATTGAAACTAGGTTTTCAATCATCACTAAAATTTCTTTTTTATAATTATGTGCTAACAGTAATCGGCTTTCAAATAGAACTCGGTGATTGTGCTATTATATAACGTCTGAAAGTTTTCACTTTGAAAACAATTTCTATTAAATTCCTTTTCCATGATCTTTTCAACAAAAAAATGTTTTTAGGGCTATCTGCAGCGACTCGAATAATATTTTAGTTCAAAGTTGCAAATTAATCAAACTCACCCTGTAAATGAAAGAGATCATACACTGGTGGGCAAAAATTAAGATTCGTAAAATGCAAGAAATTTGCAATTTTAACGAAAATTACGGTTCTAAATGAGTTGTGGAGAACCTTATATAATCGAGTATCTTACACAATTTACCCTGGAGATTCACTCTCGAAGGCATTTAGGAGATCAACCAGAAATTGATGAAGACGAAAAGAGATTTCAGCTCACTCCGTTTCACCGGAAGCTGATGATGATTTAAAACTTTCATTGACGGATTTTTTTGCTATGCACACTAAGGTGGAGCGAAAAGAATCAAGTTCATACTTTCAAGTCGCTATAGCGCGGAAAAGTTGCGATTGGTGGATACGTAAATAAAATAATTATTCTAATCTAATAATATCTTCCGATAATATCCTAAATAATATCTTCCGATAGTATCTAAATATTCGAAAAAATGGATAATTTCACTGTTTCTAAGTAGTTGTTTAAAAGATTTTACTCCAGTATTGTTTAATGCTATAGTGCAAAATGTTTAAACGGATATTGCTACATAAGAAAAAAATATTTCTCTATTTAAAGATATCTCCAGATCGCACAAATCTCTTGAAATTTACGAAAAAATGCAATATTTTGACAATTTTTCTGAATTTTAAAAAATAGCAACTATTTATTTTAATTCCCATAGTTTTTATGATTATGACGAATGTCGGATTGGGGTGGGTTCATGATTTGATCAATCATTTGGACAGTTCCTGATTTTCATTGACTGACGGACGCCTAAATATCTCTGGACTTTGCTTAAATATTTCCTGCCCACTTCTGGGGTTGCACAATCTATTGATTTGAGTATCTATTACTGGCAACTTTTGTTTCCCTAACCAAGTACTGAAATGGTGACGGATAGGTAACTTAATGAAATGCAGTAAATAGACAAGCCATAGCAGTGGTCGCTCAATATAAGTTTCGAGTTGACAAATAGCACACTTTTCTACCCAGTATTAATATTAGTACCATCACAGCCAACGACGTCCAAGTCTTCTAATGAAATTCCTAATTCATTTAAGTTCGTTACAATATTAGATGCAATGTATTTGGCGGACCCGGAGTACGGAGAAACATAGCCAACATAAATCGTAGCAGATTTTTTCATGATAGAATACTCCTCTTTCGTTGTTCGACGAAATTGCTTTGATTCAATCCTTTCTATAAGGTATGACCATTTCTTTCACCAAAATAAATGTCACACAGTTGTTGAGTGTTGTTTTGTAAATAACTTCTATTGTAGCTCATTTCTCTCCTAATTTTATACCTATAAATGATTTTGGAAGTATCAGCATTAGTTACTAAACAAATGTCTTGAAGCAAATTCGATGCTATAACAGTCTTCACGGTCACATACTCCGTAGCAATAGCTATTGAATTCTGTAACGCCAACCTTATCTTCAACTGTCGCGGAGATTTCTACTCAGAGTAGGTTGGCTTGTATTCATCATCAGTACCCACGCCGGCTTCTAGCTGCCGCGGACGAGGTTGAGATTTTTTCTGCTCCTCTCTTTGTGTTCGTTTTTCGCCCTTTATTTTGGATATTACAGGTATTTCTTGTTGCTTTCTACTTTGGGGGTGTTCCGGTGCAATGCTGTGGGGTTATTGTTTGGATGCTTTGATTGATTGTGTTTCTATGTTCTTCTCTTGAGTAGTGTGCAACACCCACTTAGCTTCCGCCATGTTGTCTTGTTTTCGTATCGTGCGCATGTCGGACGTTTGAACGCATTCACTGGTTTCATTCGAGGTTCAAGTAGTGATTGATTGATCTCTTTATTTGTTGTTGCAATTAGATAATTATTGATATTTTGATTTAGTGGTTACAAGTCGTTGCCAACAGTTTCTTTCTGATCTTATATCTTTTTATCAATTTGTAAATTTAAAATTGTTTTATTAATTTTGCTTCATGGCTCTCTCTGCTGGCAACAAGGTTGCATCTAATTTGCATAATAACTAATTAGTTAATTAGAGAAGGCTCTATGTTTTGAAATAAATCTCGGGAACAAGAAGCAGTTACCGGATTTTTAAATTTTGTTGCCAGAAACATAGCTGCAATTGATTTTGTTTTAAATTGTTTTCTTTTCTACTTATTAGAATGTGTCTAGTGAGTTTTCTAGTGTACGAAATTCGCAATGTGAAGTTTATGTGGAAAATACCCAAAATGATATTACTAGTGTTTATAACAACTTGGGTATGATGTGTGAACAAGGAGAAGTGCCATGTTCTTTAGATGATGATACAAAAAGTAACTTTAATGGTAGCTTAATGGACTCCGAAGGAGTGGTAGCAATTTCAAAACCCGCTGATCTGGAAAAATTCTATAGAGAGGGAAACCCTCCTGTCAATAAAGTTCCAACTAACCGAAAACATAAACATTCCCCAGCTACGTCCATTGATAGTACAGGGACTTTTGTAAAGCAAAACATCACAAGTGTAGATAGTAAACGACAAGCTCTAGACTAACCAGTACCTTTTTCAAACATTACAGGACAGCCCTCTCGCCTATCAGATTGTAAGAGTTATGCGCCTCTCACAGAAAGGGATTATGATGATCTCGTCTTTAGAGACGAAATTGAAGCTATTATGAGAACACATAAGATAAAAGGACATACGAAGCGGGACATTCTTGAATTTCTTATGATTATGCAAAACAGACTTCGCCCTATACGGTAAATAAAGACTTGAAGCAAACAACGGAATTGAGTAAAATTCCACGAAACATGGAAGTCAATAAACAAATTGAAATTAAGACAACATATGCTAAAATGTTAGAGAATAATGCACCCAAACCAGTGACAAATATCTCCTTTAAAGGAGCCATTAGCAAAAAGGTGCCACCGCCAGGACCCTCCAAGCTCGCTAGTGAGAGCACACCCAGATAGCAATTTTAGTTTGCAGCAAGCTTGCCACAAATTTGTCATGACAAGAGTGCAAGTTTGCCACAAATTTGTCATGACAAGTGTGCAAGCTTGCAGTAAGCTTGCAGCAAGTTAACGAAAGCTCCGAAGTCACCATGAAACGAACTTGCAGCAAGTTTGCCGTGTCAAACTCATTGCAAATATAGCAAAAACAGAACACGAACACAACCCAGGATAGAACTCGCGACCTCCCGGTTCCGAAGCGGGGACGCTAACCGTTGAGCCAGCTGAACTCTGAGAGGAGAGGATAGATTTCGCTAAAACATCGTTCGATGCGATTCGTATACGATTTATTTTAAACTATTTTCTGGTTTTCATTAATTTTTTGAGTTGAGAATATGATTTGAAGTCAAAGAGAGAGCGATTTTCGCTAATAACTACGTTTTGCTAGTAGAATAAATTATGAAATTAG
>BGPR01000215.1:388850-417532 GCA_013235015.1 Araneus ventricosus | reverse complement strand
ATTTGGATATATATATATATATATATATATATATATATATCCAAATATAACTTGTATATAATCATACAGAAATAAAGTAAACAAAACATATCAAGAATCAAATCCTATACTAAAAAATCATTATTTGAACAATACATCAATTTTAAATAAAATCTTATAAATAGAAAATACTAAAGATACTTTGGATACCTTGAACAAAACATCTAGCTTCAGCATTTATATGTCAACAAGTAAAAAAACTCTGTTGTTATTAAAAGTATTGAAATAGGCAGACCAAGTAAATGGAGTTTTCAACAATTAAAATAGCAGCTTGGCTGTGGACAAGATTTAGCCAGGTTAAATTAATTTTGCTGTACAAACCATCCCTGTTACTATTGTTGTTGAAAAAACAAACAGGGTAATTTACCCTAAAATGAAAGAATTTAGAAAGAAAAGTCTTATACTAACCCTAACAATAGATATATATATAAAGAAAATATAGTACGAGAACATCTCACGGGCCCTCAGCACTATCCTGAGAATGGACTCGTCTCCGGGACCAGGGGTGAAGAGTCCCGTAACTAAGAAGAAGTACTCACGCCGGCCGAACAACTTGGCTACATTTCATTTCAAGGATCAGGCTCGTCCGTCACGGCTAGAATTGATAATGGCTTTAAAAACTTCCCTATTCAAGGTGTTGCTTTTTCTCTTATTTCTAGTTATCAACTTTCTTTTTCCTTTGTATATAAAGTATCAATTTTCCCTAATCGATTCTTCCTCGGAAGGTAGATAAATTTTTGCTCAATGACGGAAATATTGTTAGGTTTCTCACACATACAATTAACGTAAATTAGACTCTCTCAGAGATCTGGAGTCTTTTTACCAGAGCAATACACATCAATTACACACTTACAGGCAGAAACATCAAAAGAGTTTGTTTGCTTGAATTTTAAACTCATCAATCCTTTTTTCGAAGTCTGGTTTTTCATTGTCTTGGTTGTAACATTCATTAAGATTTCAATATTTTATAGGAAGTGTTGAGGAGCTGGACAATCCTATAATAGGAAAATGTAGGAATTGATGACTCATAAAAAAATATTTTTTTGCTTTTTGTGCCATTGAATTGTTAGCAATTGAAAAACTCACTTTTTTGTTAATGACCTTTCTTGCTAATTCAAACCTGGCTCCAATTCAAAATAGCTACATATTCTCGTATATATGAAGTTTACTTGGTAACAAATCTCTCGGGTGTCTATAGAACACTCAAAGGGCTGTCTCGTAATTTTCTTTGATGTTTACGAATCCATTTTACAAAGGAACTGAGTAGATTAGATCAATACCAAATGCTATTAAGAAAGACTAATGCCAAACTTGACACGCAACGTAGAATGCTACTCATTCATTAATGACGACTAACGCCTAGACAGAGGCATGATATTCAACCAATTCAACATGGAGTCGCGAGTGGGGTGTGGGAGGAGCCGACACTAGAGTAAGTGACATGAATGATTGGGAGACTTGCTCGGTGTTACCAGTTGGGCAATGGGCAGTGAATTTAAATTCATTATGCGAGCTAATACTAAACTATTGGAGCTGTTTCTTTAAACAAAACACTTTGAAGTTGTTCGATTAGTTCTGTGTTCATTGCGAAACCTTAAAACTGATGAAAATTTGTTTTAAAAATTTACGAAAATTGTCAAAATATTGCCTTTCTTCGCAAATTTGAAGGGATTTGAGAGATCGGAAGGTATTCTCTAAATAGGGAATTATTGTTTTTCTTAGGAGCAAAATCCGTTACAACTTTTGTGTACCTTAGCATCAGAAAAAGAAGCAAACCTTTTAAAAATTACTATGAAAAACAGGAAAATTCTCCATTTTTTCGAATATTTAGACCCTTGCGCGATCGGAAGAATTATATTTTTCTTTTTTATTTAAGTATTCACCAACCGCAACTTTTTCGTGCTGTAACGACGTAAAATATAAAATTATTTTTTTTCGCTCCTCCATAATTCACACTGCCTACATGCAATTTCGTAAAAATAGCATGGGTATTCCGGAAGATATAAGAGTTTCTTTAAAAAAAACCCAAATTTCTATCATGTTTTTTGCTTATAACATGTAGAGTTTAGAATAAAAAAATACGAAACTTACAAAAAAAACCTCGTCAACATTTTACAGAAGCATTGTATTAAAACTTGAAGAGTAAATACGTTGAATATTAGAGGAAATATGAGTATTCGTTCTAAATTATTTTTTTACTCAGTATGTGCGAGCCATATATATATATATATATATATATATATATATATATATATATATATAGCGTAATATTTCTTCTATGACTTCAAAGTCAGGTATAGAGAGCAACTCATATAAAAAATTCCAGTTAAATCCAATTAAAATTAAGAAAGATGTCGGCATTTCAGTGAGGTAAATTTAAATTTCTATTTCAGAGAAGCTAAGTGTTGAGGGTTTCTCCACAAATTTTAAAACTTGTAAAAAGACTTTGATTTTGTAGTATTGCATTAGAGTGAAGAAAATAATTTTCATACTTTTACTCTTTGACCTAGCTAAAAAAATCTGCAGAAAATCTGAAGGTATTTGGAACATGTTTTCTTCAGATTTTCTGCAGAAAAATTGCAGAATATCTGAGGAAAACTGTGTTTCAAATACCTTCAGATTTTCTGCAGAAAAAAATGTAGAATATCTGAAAAAAAATATGTTTCAAATACCTTCAGATTTTCGGCAGTTTTTTTTTCAGTCAAGGTTTAATTATTAATTTCAATTAATGTAATTTGTGATTCAACTTATTTGATTCAGATTGTGACAAAACTTCAAACTCATCCTGTCTGGGATTCGAACCCGCGATCCTATGGTTCACTGGCGGGAACGCCACGCGGGAATACACGAGTTGGGGATAAATTAATCTATTTGAGTTTTAGCGTCACCATAGCTCTCGTGGCGCCATCTAGTGGTGTAAAAATCAACCAAGGTCAGAATACGTGTTTCAAAGTCGTAGAGATGAGTAACAGATGAGATTAGTAATATTATTGTTCGATAATTTAGATTCTGTGTTTCAATAAATTCGTTTTCACCTTCTATCTTTCTGGTAAGCCTTCTTTCCATCCAAAGGGCGCAAGCTCCACTTTTCCTTTCTTTTTGGAGGAAAATAGCTATTCAGAAAGACAGTTGGAAAACTAATTGGAAATTAATTAAATTATGGGGGAAAAGTTTAAAATGGTAAAACCTCAAATATTTATTCTAAAGATAATTTTAGAATTCATTTTTTCAGTGGCATATTTCAAAAATTTAGTGCCTAAGACAATTTTCGATTGAGAAATGTTTTGAAACTCCTGTCTTCTATAGAATTAAACAATAATGATAATTACATTCTAATTCTGTTTTACATCCTTTGGAAAATAAAGCTGCAATATTAGAGAATATGGTGCAAAATATGTATTTAGAGAAATACAGATATTATGAAATTGCAGTTAAATCTTCAAACAATCAACAGATATTGGTCAAGTTTAATGATTTTGCTAAAATCTGCTAAATAACTGCAAGCTGAATTGAAGACAAAATGCAAAGTCTTAAAAAAATCTACAGGATATTTAAAGAAAAAAAATAAAAAGATTTTTTTGCAGATTTTCTGCAGGTTAAATCGAAGAAAAAATGCAGATTTTTTCTGTCTTCAAAAAATCTGCAGGATATTTAGAGAAAAATATAATAAGATAATTTTCTGCAGATTAAATTGAAGAAAAAGTGCATATTTTTTCTGTCTTCAAAAAATCTGCAGGATATTTAGAGAAAAATATAATAATATAATTTTCTGCAGATTAAATTGAAAAAAGAATGCAGATTTTTTTTGTTTTCAAAAAATTAGCAAAATATTTAGAGAAAAATATAATAAGAAAAGTTCCTGCAGATAAAATTGAAGAAAAAATGCAGATTTTTCTGTCTTCAAAAAATCTGCAGAAATCTTTCTTTTTTTTTTGCAGATTTTCCGCAGATTTTTTTTAGCTGGGGATTTTCCCTTTCAAAGTAATTCATTTCGATCTAGACCCAAACAACAGATAATGTCATTAAAATAGGATACTGACTTTCACAGTCAAAGAAAAGGGCAGAATATTGTTGTTCATACAAATACAGCTTGATATAATTTTTCTTTTAAGCGTTTATAACTTTTAGATAGGTTAATATTGTCGCCTATAATTATTTATCCTGTTTTTTAAATGCATGTCAATTTAAAGTACTATAGCATGCATTCTAAATCTTTTCTCAGACTTATTGCTATTAGTTAACAACTAAGGGACTTTGTGGACTAGCGCTGAAACCTATACTCTGTAAGATGTTTTTATCTTTGGGAAACTACACAGAGAACCAACGTACATTCATATTTTTTTTAAATTGACTTCAAGAGAAATTGCAATCATACCAAAAACACAGATTTCCTTTATGAAAAAACTTATTTGTGATTTATTTTATACTATCTGTTGTATCCATGGATTCGCACATGTTTATTTGTTCTGCACGTATGAAAGAAAAAAAAACACAAACTTTTACTTCCTGCAGTTTTCGAATTCTAAAATTCAACCCCTTAAGAAGTTTTGGGATCCTCAACCTTAATTAATTACTACTTTAAACCTTCAGGACAAACATCATTTATAGTTTCACCGTTTGACACATATGTGTAAACATTGCCTGGAGTTAACACTCCAGAACACAAAATTTACCACGAGAGAAACTTGGAGTTTCTAAGTTGATGCCGACCATTTTTGTTTGACATCGTATTCTCAGTGAAAATGATAAGTTTTCACGCTATGCCTTACCAGACCTTTTCCTTCTGTTGGATAGTAGACCTCAGTTTGAGGTAAGTTCAAAGCTAACTGTAAAACTGAATGCACTGTGCGGGCCGAAGTCTGGTAGCTATTTCTGATGAAGCAACGGCAACAGCCATTTGACATTT
This sequence comes from Araneus ventricosus, assembly GCA_013235015.1. Taxonomy (NCBI): domain Eukaryota; kingdom Metazoa; phylum Arthropoda; class Arachnida; order Araneae; family Araneidae; genus Araneus; species Araneus ventricosus. The sequence goes on along the minus strand of BGPR01000215.1, from coordinate 412,587 downwards.
AGATCGAATTTCAGCAATGAACAAACTAATTAAAAATATTTTCTCTGTTCCACTTGGGGATTACAGGAAGAATAAGCCTCTGTTCCTTTCTACAATCGAATTCCTCATTACTTCATAAGCTATTAGCTGATTTTCTGTTCCTCAAGGTTTATTTCCTCCCCCTATCTTGTAGGGGAACAGTGGGTATGAGTACTCAGGCGGCTAAGAATACTCAAGAAAACTTCGCCTTGTTGGCAACATTGCAGAGGATCGCCACTTTAACGTTTAAGTTTTGTTTCTTCTGTGATAGAATACAATGAATTAGCATTTTTTTGCTGCGCTTGGTTTTCCAATTATGAGGCAAAATTCACTTTTCTTACTTGTCTATCTAATTTCTCGATCAGAAAACGCCAGTGTTTGTTATTATTTTTATTATATAGAGTGAAACAAATATTAAAAAGCGTATTTCAGATTAAAGACCATTTCAGAAACAACAAGTTGGTGTATCTTGAGTTTATCTACTGATATTAATAAAAAAGTTCACTTCTGGCAGAAAACATGCCTCTTGAGGTATAATTACTGCATTATTTACTGAATGCAAAACACCCTAAACCCCAAGATTTAAAGCCCCCGTTGATCGGTAATGAAAACATCGAAATGAAGGTGACATTTTTTTTCAAATTATGTTCTTCTTTTTAGTTATTTATCTTGAATTGTGTTATAGTTAATTGTTATCTTATTCAAAAGGCTAAATGTAGTAATTGAGAGCATAACAGGGACAATTCCTGACTCATTGTGTTCTATCGTTGGTCAGAAATGGCGTCATCTAAATGATGAAAGTGAAAAAAATGTTTTCGAGTTTAGTTGGTATTATTTAGTCTTGTTTTGATGCAGAACGAGAGCAATATTCGGACAGACCTTAGAACTTTGAGCCGTAATCAGATGACGAGGACGAAGTTGGAGTCGGCATCCCCTTCTCCAAACTTCCACCACCTTCTCTCCTTCTCCAATCTTCCACTACCTTCTCTCCTTCTAAAAACTTCATTTAATATACATTATGCCGTACAGATATCTTCCGCAAAGTTAGAATGGATTCGATTGACACTGTTGATGCAGTAAATTTAGTTAACTGATCATCGATAAAGTTTTAATGAAATTATTATGCTGTTGGGTCTTTAATTTTAATTCCGGTAAAAAGCTTGCATTAGAGAGCCATAAGCTTGCCAATCTTGTAAAACCTTACAGAGATTAAACCTTGCTTCACAACGTTTAAATAATCTTTGCAAATAATAAATGAGAATGTGTGCGTATGTGTTGGCGCTCTTCAGGGTAGACAGTTGGATCTATATCTACCAAATTTGGCCCAAACATACTTTAGAGAGAACGGGAACCTAGGAGCGATTTTTTGTTGAGTTTAATTTATTAATCCGACTTTGGTGACCAGCTTGTTCTCCGTAAGTATAACAAAGTAATTTTAAACTTCAAATAGTGATAGACATTTAACCCGTGTTCTTTTAGTGGTTTTACTCATATTCTGTTTATTGTCTACATGAAGGTCTCTAATGGAGCAAAGAAACTGTCATGTAGCACCTAAGTGTAAGTTGTCAGAGCCTACTTCACTATCTTATTCCACGTGCAAAATACGCCTCTCGTTCTAGCATTAAAATGGCTAGGCACACGTGCTGCTAACAAAAATTGAAACGAAGCAAGCAAAATCATTCAGGTTACTGATATCTAATATATGATATATATTATATATAATATATATTACATATAATATATGATGATAGGATATATTTCTAAATATATTTACTATCTTAGAGAACTTTGTTTAGAGATTTCACAGAAAAATTTATGAAATAAAATAAGAATGCAAAATCTATTAGGCTATTTATTACCTTTGCCTTCAAGAATGGAAGAGAAAAACTCAAATAAATATCTGTTTTACCAACGAAAATGGTTTTGAATTGCAACAATGAAAAGTATTGTAGTAAATTATGCCTGATAATAGTTTCAAACATTTAATAAAGTTATAGAAAAAATTATACAGCAATTTAATTGATATCTTAGGAAATGTATTTTTTTGCATTTTCAGACGAAAATGCAAAAAAATGTGTGAAAAGGATTTTATACGGAAATATTTTCGGAAGTTATTAAGTAGAAGCGCAAAAATTTCGCTTAATTTTTAGTAAATTAAAATTTCAAGAAAAAGCGTCTAAGGTGCACATTCCTACCCTACCAAATTCTGTAGCTCTCTCTTCTGTAGAACGTCAACACACACAGAGACACACATTCTCCTTCATTATTAGTAGAGATTAAGAGAAATTTCGGCTGAAAATATCATCACATAAGAACGCTTTTTATATTATACTTAAAATTCAAAATATTTTTTCAATAATACAAATATAATTGTTATATAAAGTTTTCCAAATTTCAACAGTTTCGTTTGTTGTTGTGTGTATCATTAGCGACAACGTTTTTCATTGCTGCAGTGATAATTGTTTCATTGCTGGAGTGAACTATTTGATTGTTTCATTGAACTTTTAGATCGAGCTTTTCCTCTTTTGAAAATAATATAAAAATGTAAAAATTTTACATTTTGGGGGGTTTAGATAAATTTATGTAAATTATATTACACTTGTTAGGCCGATTTCGAAAATAATATCCGTTTTTCTGTATCAAGTAAGGATTTTTTACGATTGCGAAATTAAAAATTTTGAATTTGAGTCATTTTAAAAATTTCTCTTCTATATAACTTAACAATATATTCTCATTTTAACAAAATTTATTCACAAAAATAACTTCAGAAATTCAAATATAAGCCAGATATATATTTTTAATTAATTATTTATTTTACTTTTTCTTCAAACGAATGCTTACATCCTTTAGGTTTTAAAACTGGTTCATCGTTTCTTTTCAAATCACAAAATATTAACATAACCAGTGCCATTGTTATAGTTTTCCATGCATTTACATCTTGGTGAAATATCTGACTCATTTGCTCACTCAGTACATCAAGACTTTCAGGAAAACACTCAAGTTGTGAGTTCAGAAAAGTGGTTTTTTTAGCTCATGCTACAAAGCATTTCTTCAAGATTTGTAACATATTTGCTAAGTACATAAATAGTTAGCCCACTTAACCGTAAGGCTTCAGGATAAGGTATGGGAGGATCGATTTCACTTTACTCTCAAATTTTTTACCCTTCATTAACCGTCTTATATATGAGCCGACGAACATGCCTTGATTTTACCTGCCGAAAAATGTGTAAAAATTACAATTAAATATCAAAAGCAATCACCGTTTCCACCAAAGATTTAGGACCTAATTTTTTGTGCAAAGGAAGTAAAAGGACTTGCTTTGACTTATAGACCATTTTATCCTTACACAGTGTTGATTTATTGATCTACTATCCCACTCATATGGGAAACAAGACATTTTTGTATAAAATGGTTGAAATCTTAAAATCCCCACAAGTTTGCTATTTAAATTGTTAAACTTTTATATTAATGAGGAGAAAATCAAGGTTTTTGTACAACTCTTTCAAAATTACTGATTGAGCCACAGGAATTGAATCTGCAGCCTTCACTGAGCTAGGTCATGAAGGAAGGAAAATACCTGGTACATTCTTTTTCCGATTTCTATATCAAGAAATGCTATTCCTGTAGCAAGTAAATTTTTATTTTTAGCTGTGATCCTTAAACTTGAGCACATTCTTCTGAAATATATAAATTGGGTATTAAATAGTTTAACTCAGTTTGTGCAAATTTTGTACTTCAAAATTTTTTTCTAGATTGGCGTACACAAGTACAGTTTTATTTTACAATTTTACTGCTAGTAGTGTAGTATTGTATTTTATATTGATTATTTTCCTTCTACACAGAAATTGATTTTAAATTCAGAAAACAATGCATTTTATTCGATAAAATTTCACATTAATTTTGTAAAACAGTCTCATAGTCCAGTCAACGAAGGCCAAAAATAGACGAATAGAAAAAAAAGTTGTAGTTTTGAAATTTGGCACAGTTGTTGGGGATAGTGTCCTAAACAACATACTAAAAGTCCCCGTCCTTGGGGGTTACGCGGGGGGTTCAGGGGGTTTAAAGGGGGCTTTTTAAATTTTTCTTAAATATCTTGAAAACTGTGGGTTCTAGAGGAAAGGTCAATTACAAAAATAAACTGCATTAAATTCTCTACAAAAAAAGTCCTACATATTTAGTTTAGCATCAATACGGATTACGGAGAGCATCATACGGAGAGAAACGGATTAAGGGGAGGAAGGGATCACGACTGTTCACCAAATATATTATTTGTGACCCCCCGACCGACACCACAACTATTCTCAATACATACAATACTACCTTCATAAAATTATTATATAGGTATGAGGTTCTTCTGAAGGTTGTTACTTCGGCAATTTTTATTGATTTTACCATTACAATAAGGAATTTCAGGAATACTCACTTTTTCAACTTCCCATATTTTCTAAACTATTGATGCTAAACTAAATGTGTAGGACGTTTTTTGTAGAGAATTTAATGCAGTTTATTTTTGTAATTGAGTATTTTTCTCTAGAACCCATAGTTGTCGAGATATTTAAGAAAAACTGGAAAAGCCCCCTTTAAACCCCCTGAACCCCCCGCGTAACCCCCAAGGGCGGGGACTTTTAGTATGTCTGAGAACGCGGTAACTAAAAATAGAATAAGCTAGACGAAGGAGGTTCGGTGCGTCGTCTTTATAATAAAATTTGTACAGATTTATCAGATTTTGAATGAAATCAGACAACTGGAAGTCTGTCTATTGGCGTGCATGTGAACACAATAACTCAAAAACGCCCCAAGCTAGATAAACGGAATGTAATATCTTCAGCTACACATGCCCAACAACTGCCGGAAGATTATCAGCGTTTGTTGACTCATCTTATTCTCTCTTTATGTATCCTCACTAGAAGACGTGTGAAGTAATTTAAAACCCATGATCAATAAGAATAATAGAATAGAAATATGTTTCTATTTTTGTCTTTTACAGCAATTCCCAGTTCCCAGGGAAAAGGGTGTCGGTGGTTCGAGTCTTATCAATTGCATGCTATACGTGAGAGGCAATAAGAGAGATTATGATCAATGGGTTGATAATGGAGCAACAGGCAGGTCATGGAATGATGTTTATTCATATTTTCTGAAAGCAGAAAATAATACGGACCCTGAAATTGCAAATAATGGTTGGTAATTTAATTTTCAACTTCCAAAAGTTTTGCTTTTCATACAAATTACGAAAAAAACCTTTCTTAACTATTCCAAAAATGATGTAATCTAAATCTTGTTGCAGTCCATGCATCAATTAGTTATTATTGTCATAACAATTTTGCCGTTGGATATACGGGTTACAATATATAGTTATGGGAGATATTTAAGGTTCTTTTACATTTTTTTTTACAATTTTCTAAAAATATAACATACAAACTGTTAGGGGAAGTAAGAAACACAAAAACAGGCCCAAATGATCTAATAAAGTATCAGAATAAACGCCAACCGAATGAGCTAAAAGGCGCTGTTCGCCGGAATCGGTTATCAAGCTGGTTTGTCTAGCCTGAATTTCATTTTGTCTTTTGAAGAGAACCTCAATACCCCCTCCTATGAGACGCCCTTTGACTCTTAATTGTTAATGTTTCAAAGTTCAGTACTATTTTTGCATCTTCTACAAAACAACAGAAAACATTTGGTTAAGCCAGGGAAGTGAAATGTAACTGACCTGTCAATAGGACTTTGGGTGTTAAAGGGTTAATCTGCTAACGGTTCTTTTACGAAATTAAAATTTCAGTGTAATATTTTCTACATTGCAGGCTATCACTCAACGGGCGGCTTTTTAACAGTGAGCACACCTCCACAAACCAACGCATTGAAAGAAGCTTTTGCCGCAGCAGCTCCAGAAGTGGGCTACGACCACAGGGATATTAATGGAGAAAAGCAGACCGGTAAGTAGATATTGCACTCTGCATTAGTTTGGCTCTTACAAAGGGTAAGTTTTCCTTCTCTTTAAAATTGCTCAATGAACTGAATGACAAATCTTGCAATATCTGAAAGCCTTTTCTTGTCATAATAAATTATTCTCTAAGCATATATCATAATAATATTATGTAAATATTTATTTGTTGCAGTATTTATCAGGTTCGGTTTCTCTTTAAAAAATAGGAAATTAGAATTGATTCAAGTGCTTCGCCCAAAGTTTCTAGTGATTAACGACCAGGTATCAGCATTGGTTACCGTTTTCTTTGGTATTGGTATATATTGTATTACAAATGATTTATTAAGTTTGAAAATAGGTAGCCCCTAAGATAATCCAGTAATTTGAAAAAAGTCTGATGTAATAATTATCTTTAGGCTAACTACATCAGATAAAGAAAAACAAATTGTAAATGATATTTAGAGTTATATCACATTGAAAAAATATGCGTCAAGAAATACCAGATAGAAAGTGGGTATACATGACTGGTCTCCAAAAAGAAAAAAATGCTCCCTTTACTAAAACAGTACGAAACAGTATTTATCCTTTTTCAACTGAAATAAATTCTACTCCATAATGCTTTAATCAATGACACAGTGACAAATACTCTTACCAAAAATAAAATTGAGATGAGTTGCTAAATTTTTAAATTTAATAACAAATTTAAGTCGCGTAATCTTTGAATTGATTCTGTTCAATTCAGTGAAGAACTCAACCTGCGAAAGTTCTTCATGTAGTCTTGGAGAGATAAGATTTGCAATTTAGCTTTGTGAAATACGAACACGTCATGTGACCTTTCAGATAGCATTTACGTTTGTTTTTCTAATGTCCCATGTTTGATTGTGAAAATTTTCCTTTCACTTTTTCTTCGAAAAACTTTTATCACGATTCAAAACAGAAAAATAGAAAAAGAGCGTTTCAATCGAGTATAGTTTTAGGAATACGTTTCCTTACAAGCACAAATAATTGATGAAAACAGTAAAAGAAAACGACAATTTTAAAACGACAAATGACAACAAAAATTTATTTTTAGCAGTTACCCAGATAGCAATTTTAGTTTGCAGCAAATTTGCGCTGCAAATCTGCAAGCTTTCTGCACATTTGTCACGACAAGTGTGAAACAAGCTTACAGTAAGTTAACGCAAGCCTCGAAGTCACCATAGGACGAACTTGCAGCAAGCTTGCATTGCAAACTTATTGCAAATTATAGCTAAAACAGAGTACGAACACAACCCAGGATAGAACTCGCGACCTACCGGTTCGGAGGCTGACGCGGTAACCACTCGGCCAGTTAAACTCTGGGAGAAGAAGATAGATTTCGCTAATACATCGTTCCATTCGATTCGTATACGATTTATTTTAAACTATTCTCTTGATTTCATTAATTTTTGAGTTGCGAATATGATTTGAAGTCAAAGAGAGAGCGATTTTTGCTAATAACTACGTTTTGTTAGTAGAATAAATTATGAAATTAGAGTTCAAAAGTAATTACTTTAAAATGGGACAAAATGTATAAGTTTATTTTTCAACAAACATTGACTGTTTTTTCGGTTTAATTTTGTTTATAAACGCTAAAATTTCAACATTCAGAAAAAGGCGATATAGTTTTCTTTAAAGTGCGAATGCTATATTTAGTAAAAAGATGGAAAATGTTTCAATTTTTTTTTTATAAAAAAGTTAGTTTTTTCACAAATTATGATTGATTTCTTGAATTAATAAAAAGAAGGACGGTCTAGGAGATGCTATTAAAAATCTGATGTTTCTTTGAAACAGAGACAAAAATAATTATCTCTTTGTGCTATCTTTGCATCACGCTTGTTTTGCAAATTTGCATTGCAAAGGAGGTGGCGCTATTTGTCACAGTGAACTTGCAGCAGTCTTGCAATACAAGGAAGGTGGCGCTAGTTGTCACGGTTAACTTGCCACAAGTTCGCTTCAAGTTTGACGCGTCAAATTTGCTATGACAAGGCAATATCAAGTCAAAATCAAAGTTGCTGCAAACTTACGTGCTATCTAGGTAATAAACAGTTAGTAATTTTAACAAATAAAGTTAAAATAATTTTAATTAAAAATTTTTAATAATTACGAAAATAATTTTTAATAAATAAACAAGTAATTTTAGTAAAATAGAATATGAAGCTCTTTGAGTGCAACATTTGTACAATTAAACTTCAAAACAGCATAATTAATTTCTAACGTGTTCAAATGTTTTTAAAAAGTAGAAAAAATATTGCCTTTTTCAGATTGAATGCCTACATTGCACGGTAGTAAATACCTCGAATGTGTTAAAGGCCTTAACAACTTATCCACTTATGATCACTGAAGATACACGATACGGGCGTGTTTTAACTAAAGGAAACAATTTAGAAAGAAAAAACAACAATTATTTAGTTTTAACTTCTAATTAATGAAAATAAATTCGAATTTATCATAAAAGTTATTTTATCATTATATTATCAGAAAATTCAGGGGATAAGAAAAATAATACGAATGCCCGACGAATTCGAACTAAAGACGTTCGCATTAGCCAAGTTCAATTGTATTAAAGTATCTGGATAAAAAACCATCCATGAACTTTTACATACAGATTAAACCATTTTGAAGAGTTCGGATATTTAATCTGCGGAGAGCAACTTAAAATGGGGTCGCTTTGATTGCAATTCAGCTCGCAAAAATTCGAAACTAATTTTCTGAAGTTCATCCTAATATCAGTAAGGAAATATTAATATCTCCTTTACGATAAATGCATCAAATTTGTAGAATAATTATTCTCTATCGAACTTATCGTCGTTCATACATTACTGTCGTTTCTGTTCCTTCCTATCTAATATTGTGATCCGAAACAATTTATTTGTTTTATTTAGGGAACGCGAATGAGAAAGTTTAAGAATTTCTGTTATCAAAGTTGCTGCTGATGTTATAATGAAGAAAGTGACTTAAGAAGACAAATCGGTGTTTCGTTCAGCAATCAATGACAAAGTTATTATATCTCAATGAGAAAATAAAAAAGTATTAATTTCAAAATTCTATTCAGATGCTCCCTGAATATCTGATCTATTTTTATTAATTAATGGCGCATTATGAACGAAATTCAGATTCTTGCAGTAAGCTAAATGTCATTTTCCTTCAAAATTTCTATTTACAGCAACAATTTAACGCATTATATCACGGCTAAACAATTTATTTGGCTGCTCTTAAGTTTTCCTTCTAATATAGTCCGACATTTCTGGGCAACACAAGCATATTTGTATTTCAAATATGTTTGACTAAACGATTTAATTCCCGATTATTATGGCTAAACAATTTGTTGGGCTGCTCTTAAGTTTTCCATGTAACATAATCAGACATTTCTGGGTTACAAACATAATTGTATTTCAGTTCACTTAGAGGATAATAACTGTTTTTATGATTGGAAGTAAACAAGTGAATCTTAATCTATTAATTAAAGTACTTACAGAATAAACAATAATCATTTTCATTAATGCTAATATATAAATAAGCCCTTTTCAAAAAAGTGTTTTTGCTGTTTGGGAGTCTCTGTGATTTATTCTAACTGTTGTTATCTCTATTTGTTACTTCAAATTATTTTAAATAGACAGCAATTAAGAGCTTTTCCATTATCTAAAAACAATTATAACGCAAATCATTATTTCAATTGTATTTATTTGAAACGATGAAAAAACTACAATTTCACTATCAAATCGACATTTGTAAATAACTTACTGTGAAACTCAGGTTTCCTTTTCATCTGAATTACAAAAATTAAAATTAAACATTAAAAAGCAAAAGATAATTGTATTCCTTACTAACTATGCTTTCTGATAATTGGCTGTGTTTCAGGAACGTCTGCTGAAAAGTGTGTAAACCCATCAAAGTGAATAAGAAATATGCAAATAACTGGTTAAACTTACTTAATATCTACATAAAAACTTGCTTTAGCATCAAATTAAAAAACTATTCTTACTAAATCACTATTATTCAGTAATAAAATTATAAAAGTTATATCGATAAACAAAGTTACAAAATATAAGATATATACATTTAAGAATAAGATAATTTCAATAACTTGTCAGTTCCTGAATAATAAAATGCTTCAAAACAACCTCAAGAAGTTGAATAAGGAATCAAAATTCGAAACAAAAACAAACAAAAGCACAGGAACCTAACATTTCAATAGGGAACAGAACATAGAGCTAAGAAAAGCATTGAAAATCTGAAATCTTAGCGTTGGAACCTACAGATCACTCAATTTTATGCAGATTTTTTGATAAATTCTGATCAATAACAATACAAAGTGTTACCTTAATATCAATTGCCTAGTTTAATTTGTAGCAATAAATAGAATAAATAACAATATAGTAAATAATAATTTCAAAATAAAAATATATAGAATCGAAATCAATAAATGACAAAGTTGTTAAAATATTGGGAATTCATGATAAATTTATTTCGAAGAATGAGAAATATGTCCCAATAAAAATTGTAATGCGCCTTACCAAATTTCAAGTTATTAAGTAAATATATATTAAATTAAATTTAATATTAATGTTTCAGTATTCAGTGTCAAACTAGTTTTTATTTCTAATCTCCATGACTTTTATTTTACAGAAAATGTGCCTTACATCCGATAAATAATATTTGAAACTTGGTCAAATCTGGATCTATGTCCTTTCTTTAACCCTTTAACAGAGGATGTGGTTTATAAGCCACATGTTACGGCTGTGGCTTCTATACCACTATATTATAAAAATATTTGTCCTATATAAATAAAATAAAATAAAATAAATACGTTTTTCTGATCATTTATTTTACTACTAAATAATAAAAATATTTTTTATAAAATTAACTAAAATAAAATTTTAATTTTTTATCATTAATTACAAAATACATACTTAGTAATATAGATATTTTAGATTCGACATTGTATCACAATAAATACTTGACAAATATATATTTTTTTCTACGTTTAGAGCGATCGGCGGTACTTAAAGTACCCGCAGTTAAAGGGTTAAGAAACATTAACTTTACGAATAGTAAATCAATTCTTCTGCACTGATCTTAGTATTGCTTTGTTGGTTGAATCCATTGTGCCAAATTACTATTTAAAGAGATTAGTACCGAAATAAATGGATTTCAAAATTTTGGATGAAGTAGGAATGTTAGGCCCATTTGAATGGCAACATAGTTTTAAAATTAAAATGTAAAGATCACAAAAGTAATTTATTTTTGCTTGCTCACTGTCCGAATTTGTCACTATGGCTGGTTAGTAGTTTTGAAACATAAAAATCAGATGTAGTTGTGTTTTTCTGTTAGAGCGTTCGGTTTCATTAATAAGGTATTATTTCAAGTCGAATGTAAGCACTCAGAAGTGAGGGGTTTTTTTGGCATTAGTGAAGAAACTATGCAGATAATCAGTATAATGATAAAAACCATAAATTGTGCAAAATGAATCCGAAATTAAAGCATTGTGCAAATTCATAACAATTAAGAAGCTCTTTCTATATGATTTGTTTAAAACACAGCGTTAATAGTATTTTTGTTGCAGGTTTTCCAAAAATTCAAGGAACTATACGAGATGGCAGGAGATGCAGTACAGCTAAAACCTACCTTATACATGCTGAGGACAGAGACAATTTGCACGTTGTCAACAAAGCTTATGTTCAAAAAGTAGGCAGAACAGAACTTTATCTCAATGAACTGTATCCTTTCGTTTGTGTTATGTACTTTTTCCTCGTTAGTTTACTTCCTACTAGCTGGTACCGCGATTTCTTTCGCGTAGTATTATTATTAGTACTTTTTGTATTTACACAGACTTCAATATATTAATGTAACAGGAACTCATTATATACAACCTTCCTTATTTTTCCCTATTTATATATACACATTTCTTGAAAATGCTATGCAATATGGGTATTTTATAAATTTCATGTATGCTTGCTTATGTTAATAAGAAATATTTTACACCATTAAATTGATAGCCTTTTAGATTCATTTTTGATATGATTATATTTAATGGAATTCATAAAGTTAATAGTAATTCACTTCATAGGTAGATGACGCCACTAGATTTAGAATAAGATTGCATGATATATTCATTTTTTTTATTTTTTGTACATTTCCAAAATAATATATATTATTATAACAGGTTAAATTTAAATTTATAGTTAATTGTTTAATGTGGTTTATTAGAATATTAAAAGCCTAATTCAAAAATAATATTTAACTTTAAATGCGGAACTGTCTTTGCGATTATGCTCAAGTCATAACAATAATTAAAACTATTGAATTGTTATGAAGTTATATACTTTCTCGTTCCTAATCTTGAGAGATTTTGGAGATTTATTCTCCTATTTTTTCGTTTTTTCAACAATTGGCTTTCGCAGAGGGTTGGCACCACAAATCTAGATTAATGCGACAAATATCGGTTCCCAAAACTGGTTGGCATTTGATTGTTGGAATTGCAATTCTGGGTTGTCTTTTTCATAGTAGTAACAGTCTATAATCAAACTATCTTTTGTATTTCATTTGTATGATTATTCATAAGATAATTTGATTTTAATTTTTAGAGTAATATATGTATATATTTAAAATATAACACATGTTTTGATTATCTGAAATATTTAACTATATATATTTGATATAGGATTTAATTCTTGTTTATTTCTGTATGTTTGTATACTGGTTTTATTTGGATTTAGATTATATATATATGAGCTATGTTGGCGCGAAGTATAATCTTCGCAGAAGTGTAACTCAAGTCAAATAAGGTCTGATATTTTACCTCGGAAACGTATCATTTATACAGTTTTCACTAGTTTTACATATTTTCTTGATTTCTTTTATTATTTCTCTACGCTTTCTATCGTTATCGTTTTATATTTAATCTCCATCGTTCCCAACATACTACACTTCCCTGGCAACACTCAACAACACTCAAAATTAGACACGAAACATGTAACTTGACATTCCCTAAACACCCCTTCAATGCTGGTCACCGCCGTAACTCTCCACGTCACTGAAGTTTCCGTCCTTCTGTTACAAAAAAATAAATCTTACTTTGCTCAAGATTTCTGTCGCATCTTATTTTTGTTTCTAACTATCAAAACCCCTCTCTTTGCTTTTTGGTTTGACATTAGGGATGAAAATCAGTGTTTTAGGCCTTACGGCGTCGCTGATTGCAAGAAAATGTCATATTGTTTATTTTTTGGCAGTTCACAATGATTTCATTCCCATTACGAACCATCATTGTGCGTTAACTTCGTTTTCATTTTACGATTTATACTTTATCTACCCCATCGCTCTTGGGGCTATACAGGAAATGCAACTTCAATCGCATTCATTGTATATGTGTTGCATTTTTCTTTTTTCACACATTTACGGTTTTCTCTATTGTTTTCCATTTGGTACTATTCGAATTTTAACCTTTACTCTGATATACTTTCAATTCGTTTTTTTTAAATCTTTATAAGGTTTGATATGAAAGTTTGTTATTTTATTGTTTTCTATTATGTTTGCTTCTCATATATATACAGGGTGTCCAAAAAGGTGGAACAAGCGTTTATTTCCTTAAATGTTGATTTCAGACATATACTTCCAATTACAAAGTCTCATCAAATAAGGTAAGAATTTGTGTGAAAACAATCTGACTTCTGTGGAAGTCGAAAATAAAAGGCTAAGAAAATTACATTTTTATACGTGCCCCATAGAGCAAAAGTGTTAATGAGTGAAATCTTCCTCTTACACTCAAAGATAAAAACACAAATTATGGGAAGTTTTAATTGTGATAGAGGTAAAAATACAATAATATTAACAAAAATGAATGAAAAAGAACGAGGAAGAAGAAGAAACTGGTCGATGATGTCATCAGAAGCCTTCATCCAAGCAGATTCAAAATTACAATAGGTTTTCTGTCGAGGAAAAGCGACTTTAAGGTATAAATTTCAATTGTCCTGTAAGGTCTGAACCTATTCCGGAACAAATTGGAAAGAAAAACATTTATCCAAAAAAAAATGCAAAACAGTCTTTTAAACATAGTCTGATGAAACGGTGGCTTAAAATGTCTTACCTCTCTCGTTGTAGAATGGGAAAAAACAACGCTCCAAAGTGAACTTTGTTTATAGGTGTGCGCAACTATCTCCATCTAGTGAGGGATGCACTAACTATAAACCTAATGATTTTTTTGTTTCACATAAAGTTTTTTTATAGTTTTAATTTTGTTCTGTTGTGTTTTAAAATTTTTAAAATTCTTTTTATACATTTCCTCTTACACTCATCTGTGCATAAACTAAGTTTCACAATTCTGTCTGCAAAACTTATAGAGATATGGTAATTTCCAAATTTCAAGGGGCTGCTCTCAAATTCATATGGAGATTTTTATTGCAGAAATGCAAATTTATTCAAAACAGAAAAACAAAGAAATGCAAATATTTGCTAAATAGTATATCAGCCAATCATCACGGATTGAAAATAAATTGCCAATCACGCATACTGTTACTCAGTTTCATTTGAAGATAGTTCAATTATCGACTTGATAAAAAATGGATTGACAACTTGAGAAAATGAAAATTTAAGGTATAACAGGAAAATAGCCTGATATTGAACCAGAATACTGAATTATTTGCTCTTCGCGTTGTGCGTATTAAGCTTTACTTAAAAGCAGTGGCGACTCTTCCTTTAGGTCTGAAGAGTTGCAGAACTCACCGAATTTTTTTAAAAATTCGTATTTTGGTTTTTTTATTATTATTACCTTACTTCTCCACTCTGAGAGTTCGATTATTAACGAAAAAAGATTAAAAAAAAAAAAAGAGAAAAGAAGACAGAAAATGAATGAAAAAGTGAGACAGCGACAGGATGGTGCTGAACACCAAAAACTTTTGGGAAGCACTATAATTCTCTAATTGCGTACAACTAAGAGACATAATGGACGAAGGCGAGTAGCCATTCTTTCTGTCTTAGAACTTAGCCGGAACTGAATTATCGGATTCTCGCGTTCTGCGCTAAAAACCAATCAATGTTCTTGTTTTGCTCCCTTTCTGTCTCACCCATGGTTCGCCTTCACGTTATTGATTTTTTTCTTCATTGACTGCTTTTTGGTGTTAGATTCACTTTTATGTTGCGTCAACGGGAATTTGGCTGATTCCCACATATTCGATTTCTCTTATTAAAACGTAACTCACCGAAAAAATTACTGTAATTATCTGAAATGCAATTCAGAGAATTTCAACTAGAAGTTTTAACTATTTGAAGGTAAAGAAACCTATTTTTGAAACTTCGTATTTCAGTTGTATTCAAGTAATATTTTTGTAGCACTGTTTCTGGAAAGATTAGCCTGAACTGCTGATATGTCATCATGAGTATTTTTTGAAGGTCACAAGAGGAAATATTTTTGTAAATACTTCAATTAATGTATTATGTGACTATTTTTTAGATTTAACAAGAGTTAACAAATACATTGTTATTTTCTGATTCCGCCCTTTAAATAATTTTTTAAATATGTACATTATCCCTAAAATGTATGTCGAAAGACTGGATCAAACAGCACTGAATAGTGTGGAAAAGTGGGCTAAGTGAGCAACTTTGTCTTCTTACATATCTGTATGTTTTGTAGATAGAAGCATGCAACTTTGTATGTGAATAGATGAATGTAATAGGATGATTTTACTAATAGACATTTTTCCTCAATAGGGCCGTACAAAAATTTAATTTTTTGTAACTTTTTATTATCCATCCCCTCGGATTTCAAAGTATTTCCATACGAATTCTTACCTTATTTGATGAAACTTTTTCATTTGAAGTATATGTCTAAAATCAATATTTAAGGAAATAAACGCTTGTTCCATATATATATATATATGCCTAGAAACTTAAAGTTTGGCAGACGGTTGCTTCGTGGTAGTAGGTGCTTAACAAGAAAGGATTAGTTAAGGATTAATTAAAAATTACCTTCCATTTTTACGTTCCATTTTTACGAGGATTACATTTTTACCAGCCTATTATCGCAAAAAACAGTTTTTACATCATCTTAGATATAAAAAATTAGCTTTCCAATAACACCGATCTTATATCCATACAACATTTTGTTCAATTTTATTTAATGTTTTAAAATGCTTTAAAGCATAAACTATAAAAATGTTTTTATTGTTGTAAATAAAATTCAAACCATCTCATTATTTCAGCAAATCTTTTATTCACGCGCTTTTTCAATTGTTACGGTTGTGATAGTATAAATTCCTTTCTTGGGAAATTCCAGAACAGAATTTTCACTTTAGTATTAATTGCATTTCTGAAATATTTTATAGCACCTGCTTCAAATTAATATTTTTATAAATCGTGGCAACGAATATTTGATTTCAGGTTTGTTTGTTTTTTTGTGTGTGAGGTAGACAGAAAAGATTTTCATCCTTTCTTCAAGCATTTAAACTCATACTTTCCTGCCATTTTAAAAATGTAACTCATGACAACGCTTTCAAATTTTTGTATATTGTAATTTTTCCGTAATAACTTCGGAGTATATTGCCGCTCAAAAATTATTTTAACTTCATCTTATAATTAAAACAATTAACCTTTCCATGCCACCGATTTTATTTCAATGCGACGTTCTGTTAAATTTTAATTAATTTTTGAATGTAGGCTCATGTCTTAATTTTTAAACATCTGAAACAGAGATAATGCTAAAACTGTGTGAAAAATATTTTAAAAAATATGTTTAGGCAGGGTACTCTTTTAAATTAAGTTTCAAAAATATTTTTAGTGCGTAAGTGAGAAGGAGAGAAATATAAATTTACATATGAGTCGTGTCGCTCAGAAGCCAAAGATAAGAAGTCCATTTTTTTGTCTTCTGGTTTTTATAAATTTTTATGGAATTAATAACATTATTTTTAATTCTTAAAAGATTCCCTCGTTGCTTCATTAGAAGACTTTATATACTTTCAAATACATATAATAATTCTTATATTCTTTATATACTAATCAAATTAATAAACCAAAAAATTATTGTATTAAAAACCTGGATTTTCTCAATTTTTTTTCTGGACTTATCCGCATTGGCTTCTGAACGATTCCTATAATTATATAAAAAATAAATTATAGGATAGAAATTTACTATGCAAAATATGCTTATGTGAAAATACGCACGTTAGATGCCTCCTCTTCTCACAGGGCATTTAACTGCTGAAACAAATTACGCCGATTATGATAAGGCTCAAAACAGTTTATGTAGAGGTACACTTTGCATGCTTGTCACATCCAAGTGCTTTCTACGGCATGATTTCGAAGGGGTTTTAATTTTTATACTGCTACGATGCCTTCACACCCTTTTCCTTCCTTGAATTTTTACACGCTCGTGGTTGTGAGAAATGATTCGAGTTGGTGTGGCGATAGAATGCCGCAAGTTTTTTTTATCAATGAAGCTATCAATCCCATCTTAAAAGTATATAAATTTATTGGTCTTTTCAGATTGGGCATATTATTTAATGTGTATATAATATGGGCATTGCTCTCTGCAGTATTAAGAAGAAATCGTTACATATAAAACCACCACTTATAGAACTTGCGGGCTGCATCATAGTATTGTCTCTTCTGATCTGCAAGATCTACCCCTCCCATAAATTTGTTGTATTGTGTTATAGGCAATGAATTGTTGACGGCAAGGAATTGAAGCAACATTATCTCCAATTCTATATTTTGTAGTCTCAATTGTATACTTGTTGGCAGTGGACACAAAAGCTATCTCTTTTTTGTCTTTCCAAATGGTACAAGTCAGATTTGGAGTTTCAATGCATTGAAAACATTTGCTTTCTCCAGCAATCTTAAGTTCGAATTCTTTTATGTTGTCAGGGAGAAATTTCCTATTTAACATCATTGCACCAGTTGAATATTGTCCAGCGTTCAACAAGACCCTCATAAGAAGAAGACTGGAAAAGAATCGATCAGAAAAGATATGATGCCCAATGCTTTTTAAACAACTGCACAAAAAGCGAATGACATCATATCCTAAGGCTCTTTGTTATAAACATATCCAAGTTTGGAGTCGCACAGCATACAGACTTTAATTCCTCGTTCAGCGGGTTTCATTGGCATATACTGCACGATTCCAAGTTTTCCTTTATATTTAATAAGTGCTTCGTCAATAGACAATTCTCTGTAAAAGTGCTTTAAGAAATTCAAATATGAATCCTTCATAAAGTTATGTAACTTTTGCATAATATTATATCCTTCACCTAGGGGATTTTTCACCCGTCTCTGGCAAATGAAAGTATCTCAAAATTTCTATAAACCTATCTCTAGCCATCGTTCGTTTTATCATGTCGTTTCCCAACATTGGGTTATTTGCCAAGTAATCACTCATTTTTGGTACGCGGGATATACTCATAATTAGTATTACTGACAAAACATTGCAAATTTCTGTTGATACTCGGATGCATCCAATGCTCATGTGACTCCAAGTACGTATAGCGGGCGGTTGCGAGTCTAATTTCTCACCAGATTGCAAAGTTCCGTTGAAGAACTGTGATGTTCTCTTATTACTGTCTTGATGTTTTTGTCCTGTGTCTGTATAAATAAATGTGTGTTTTATAATCTCTGGTCTTATATCTTCCACCTGCGCCTCTACCTCACTCATTTAACCTTACAGGTTATGGGTCCAGAGTCACGGAAGAAAGGATGTGAAAGGGATTTCAAACACTGAACATTTTGGACAAAACGGAACTGCAAGGCCTAATCTCAGAATAGACGAGCGAGAATCGAAGCGCTAAGTAAGAGCAATTTCGAAACATGAAAACTGCAGATGGAGGCCGTGCTGATCAAACACGACAGATTCAAATATGTTTCAGAAGTCGCACCTCCGCTTGAGCCAAAGCAAGCCTAGGACAATTAGAAGATTGAAGACATCGAAACAAAGGCTGATCTGATCCTATGCATTCAGCCAAGCGAGTGTAAGCTGGTAAAGAACTGTCTGACGTCGAAATATATGTGGGAGAAGCTCGATAGCACTTACCAATCAAAAGACCCTGCGAGAAAGGCTAACCTCCTAAAAAGCCTTCTACAACTTAAAATGGAGACTGGTAGTGATGTGTGCGACCACATTCGAAAATTCTTTGATATTATCGACAAACTACACGATTTGAATATTGCCATCGATGAAGACTTGACAAGTGTAATGTTGCTGTACAGTTTGCCTGCTAACTTTGAAACATTCAGAGTTGCGATAGAAACTCGTGATGAACTGCTGAAACTGGATATATTACGTATTGAAATAATCGACGAGTGGCAAAGTCGAGCAGACAAATCCTTATCCAAAGATGATGGAGGCTATGCGGCGAAGTTCGAGAATCAATTCAGAAATCAACGTTTCAAAGCTAAAAAGAAAACCGAATGAAGCCGTTGATGAGAAAAAAGGAATACTCCGAAGCCGCATAAATCAAGAAAAATAAAATACTGGACCTGTGGCCTTGAAGGACACGTTAGCCGCGAATGTGAACACAAGAAATATTCGAAAACTCACAGTGCCGTTGGTTTTTGCTCCGCAAATTTCTCCGACGCACGAGACCGCAGCCAGTGTAGTCTTGGTCTTGGTGGTGGAAAGGTGTACTTACAAAATAGTTCTTTTCAGTTTACTGATGCTTAAATTTAAATTAGCTCAAAAGCAAGATCAGTAAAAGAAACTCTCCAGAAACAACTAACTCGTTTAGCAGATTTGTAGTACGGAACTAGCAAGCACTATTTTCTAACTAAAATCTAAAAGTGAGTAAGGAGAAAGCCTTTAAATACTTTTTCTTCAAAGATTAATGCTACATTTTAGTATTCTTTTCTTCAAAAATGGTATCCCTTTCGAGAAAAATTAACCTGTTACAACCTAAACTGGCAACCTTCAGAAATAATTGAGAATAAAGAGAATATTTAGAACATGCTTTACGGAATTCAGTTGTGTCCTGACACTGAACAAGGGAAAATAGGCTCCTTTACCATGCAAGGCTCCTATTTCTACAGCATAATCTGTCTGACACATGTTCCATGTAATGTCGCCACTCCTTACGATATAAATGATTCTGAAATAGACTGTAAAGGCCAGATGTAGAGTTTCTCTTCTTGGGCAATTTTAAAACTAAAAGTAGTGACAATTCGGTGATTGATTTGATGGTAGATTTCGTAATGACAATGCAACAGGTTAAAAGATTACTTTTCACATAGAGAGCCAAAGCGTGTGTTTTTGTAAGAAAAACACACGCTTCTTTCTTAGACTAGTGGAGAAATAGAAATGATAGTTAGGTAATATATTTTTGAGGAAAGTGCAAAAGTTTGTAAGTAAATGAAATAGAATTGCGATACTTCGTACGAAAAAAGATAGACTAGAAAATTCAGAGTACTGTAAATGAATTAAGAGTATAAAATAGATGGAATATACTAGATGGATTTAACTTACAATACTGATACAACACTCAATCTCACGATAGTTGATTCCAGATTAAAGTCTTTGCGATTAATTTAATTTCAACTAGTCTTTTTAATATCTAATTTATAAGAAAATATTTTTTTATTTAAATAAGAATATAAAATAAAGCAACTTATCAGCAATAAAAGCAGCAAATTCAGAAAGTAGTAAATCTACTGTGTTATATTCGGTGGATTTAATCATATATCTAAAACTTGTTTGAGGTAAAATATTTTAGTCGAACTATTTTTATTTTTTTCCAAATTTTTATTGAGTAAAATTTATTATCTTTCCGTGAATTTTAATTTTTAATATTGTTTTGTCAATTCATTAAATTTTAGCGAATGTTTCCGACAATTTCCAATTTTTCAAATCCTGAATCAGTTTGGAAAGCTTTCAGAGTGAATGTGGTTTATTTATTGGTCCCTCAAATGTTACGTAGAAAAACTTCAATCATTTACTTTTTTTAAAAAAAATGAAGTTATATCACTGATATATGCTTCTTTAACATGAATCCTTATCGCTTAGAAATAAAATGTAATGTCTTGTATTTTACATGTTATTGCCCAAATCATTTACAGCACTGATTTTAAGAATAAGCAAATTTAATAAAAACAAAATTTTAATGTACATTTTTCTTTGGTTGTATATGAAGGTAAAAAGCATTTTATTTTAATTATTCCTTGCAGATTAATCTTTTTTCAATTCATTATTATAAATATTATGTAATCTTGAAATAATTCTTTACACAAATTTGCAATTATGACACGTCTGTCGTATGGAATTGAAATTTATTTCAGCTAATCGATTAATTTATAATTAAGTTATAAAAATATTAAAACTGGTGTATTGTTATCGAGAAGAAAAATTGCAAGAAATTTTAAAAATCCAGGACATTACTAATAAAATTTACCATAGCTTGCGAGGTTTTTTTGTTTCTGTTTGTTTAAATTTAAAATCATTAATCCTTCAATCAAGCCCAGTCAATCAAAAAATTACGTATTCATGAGTAAATCATTTTAATTATATTTTTTGAGTAAAAATTAACCCGTTTTAAATGAAACATTGCTTATCTATTAACGTTCAAAATTTTATTTGTCTTCATTATAAGAAATTCGAAAAAATCTACTTTAATAAATGAATTTCTCAGAAATTTAAATTTTTAAACAGCATTCTTAAGCTTTAATATTTTTCATTCAAATAAATACATATTTTATTTAATAAAAATATAACAGGTTAAAATTATTTTAGAATCTTATGTTGAAAGTTCAGCCTACAATTCTGTCTGAAAACATTTGAAGCTTCCCCCCAGGACGCCCTTGCTGAAAATTCGCTTTACCACCCAAATCCCTAGTTTGACCCTTGCCCGTCCGAAAATCCGACCGGCTCTTTTAGAATTTACCTGGCGGTTGGGGCGGGAGTCATCGTGAGGGTGTTAAAATTTACATCTGTTTATATTTTATTATCTGCCACTTTTTTGTTCATCTTTCCTGTGTTATCGCTGCTGAAACCGCGACGGGGAATACTATCATTAATATAAAATACAAAAATAAAAACCACTTTAAACGGGAAACCAGATTGTCACCGAAGTCCACTAGTATATATATATATATATATATATATATATATATATATATAAGCGGAAAGTATGTGTGTGGGTGTGTTTGTTCGTTTTTTGTTTCTTTATGCACGTCCACATCGTTGGACTTCCGGCGATCACATTTGAAACTTTGATGAATTAGCACAGCAGAGAGCTAACCCCGTAAAAATGATTTGAAAATTCGATTTAGAGTTTTATTTAATTAATAACGAAAATTAAGCTGTTTTTAGACGTTTTTCGCCAATAACTTCTGAAATAGTTTGGGTACGAAAATTATTTTTAAATCAATTTAAAGAGCAATATATTATCTCTTTAATGATACCAATTTAATTGTTGTGCAATTTTTTCTCTAACTATAACGCTTGAAAATTCATTTTAAATTCAATTTGTAACAATGCTTTTATCGTTATAAAATCAAACTCAAACCAATTTATTGTTTCATCAAATCCTCTATTCACGTGTTTCTACCACTGTTAAAGTTAAGAAAAAAATTGCTGTCTTTGGTCAAGGTAGACTTCTTACTTCCGCTGTTATTTCGTAGCATGCACTTAACTTCTGTTTTCATTTCGTACACGCTAAATTCAATTGAGCGATTTTTGGACTCCAAAAGGGAGCGAATGAAAAAATTCTCTTTTTCGATCTTTTAGTACGAAAAATTGCTCTTTAAAACACTTTTATCGCCGCAAACCAGTTCCCACTTCCTGTCCGTCAGAAAACAGATCACAGAATCGGAATTCTCCTTTCTATCGATCCTTTACAGAGTGTTTTCTAATTACTGTTTCACTCACGAGGTGGTGTCTGAGAAATCATTGGTTAATATCATCACGTGACCGTTCCTTATCTCTGTTTCTACTAGACCCGACAACATCAGCCGACATTTTGTTTTATTTTAGCTCGCGTTTTTCATACACTATAACAGAGGAAGCATTTTGGAGCCAATAAAAAGATTATTAAATCTTTTTAATTAACAACATCGATCCGGAAGGTGGATAGAAGCATTATAATGGGTAAGTAACCTTTTCAAATTCTAAAATTGCACTTTAAAGGATTTCATAGATCAGATATTTTTCTGACACCGCTTCACGCCAAATCCTTTATCGACTGTGTGCAAAGATTATTAGTAGCTTAACTTCACAATACTCTTTGTGAATTCGTCATTATTTTAATATTTTTCTATTGGAAATTAATAATGAGTCTGATTTTCTAATATGGCAATAACCCCACGTTACGCGATTTTTTTTTTTTTTTGCATCGATCGTGTTTAAAAACTGTATTAATTAAACAGATAAAATAAATCAACACTGTTTATTAATTTTTCATTATTTTAATATTTTGGACATTGTTTAATAATTATAAAGTATCTGCAGTTTTTATAAATATTTTTTTGATTTATGTGTTTATTTTGCTTGGATAAAATGTGTGCTCATCAGAATTAACTTCCATTAATAAATATTTGAACATCTTGGGGGAATTTTAATTTGCCTGTCCACAAAGTGCTTGTGTTTTGGGAGGCTATTTTAATGGAAGTTTAGTTAATAAATTATATCTATTGCATATAATATAATTAAAATTACATTTATGCACATTCTGCAAAAACTTTGTTAAATGACCTAATTCCATTCTGAACATATGATCCTTGACATATAACATATCCCTGACATATGTTATACTTGAATGCAAATTTGAAAATTCCCGAGACATTAAAGATAATAAGAGTAAAAATAATAAGACA
>BGPR01000215.1:348126-382617 GCA_013235015.1 Araneus ventricosus | reverse complement strand
ATATATATATCAAAACAAACAAGAAACAAAAGACAAAATATCGAAACATACACTTTAACACCACACCTCACCGCCGTCTCTAGAGATCATGTGGCTCCTATCCGGGTTGGTATAGATGTAGGTGGACTTTATTGAGTTGCAAAAAAAATTACAGTAATAGAAGAATGACAATGAAGAATTAACAAAACACATTAGAATTAGCACATTAGTTAACACATAGAATCGACAACAAAATAAAGGAATATATACAATATCTGGAATAACATGGAGTGAATGAAGGAAAAATAATGAATGTAGATGGTGACGAACGTCATGAGGAAGCTTATATAAATGCACAGGTTTTAAGTAGCGTATTAGAGATGAAGAGCCATTGTGTTTTAGTTGTGAAGTACAAGGAATAGGAAGATTACTATTAAATATTTTTGAGAAGGGAAGGACTTAGTATATTCAGTGTATTGAATGCAGGAAAAACTAAAGTTATTGCACAATGGCAGGTGGGTACTTATTACAGTCGCATTATGTTTTCATTGTCTATTATAAATTTGATCATGTTTATTATTCTTTTTCTTGAATTGGGATTCTCCAGGACTCTATGGTACCACAGATTTTCCAGTGAAGTTGAAGGTTTCCTAATATGCCAAGAGAGAGTCAATGGGCAAGATGTCGCATAGTGAATGGGATCGCCGACTTCTCCGCAAGCACAAGAGTCACTATCCGATAAAGGAAACGGTTAAGAAATGAAGAGAATGGACCGTGTCCTGTGACAAACAGAATTTCTTCACGTGTCCAAAAAACTGGTTTTAGTTTAAATGTTTTGAGCACTTTATGAACAGAACGTCCAGTGTTTCCATTATCCCAAAGATTTTGCCATTTTTTTAAAAACAGTTCTTGTAAATGTTGTTTGAGTTCTCATCGAGGGTTTAGAACTTTCATTACAACGCCTTCCGTAATGCTTTTCTGGCTACAGTATCGGCTTCTTCATTACCCCGATAGCCAGCATGGGCTTTGATCCATATAACCAGAATATTTCGATTCTGTGTGAGAAGGGACTGAATGTCTAGGACAAGTTGATGAGGGGGATGAGGATCAAGCACTGCCATTACACTCGAAAGGCTGTCTGTCCAAATTTTAGTTGTTTCGTTCCCTTGACTTTCTCAGATGATCGCTTGTTTCAGTCCCATTAATTCGGCCTGAAACACTGTGAAAATTTTTCTAATTTTCCCTTCCATTCTAAGACTTTGCTGCCGTTTTCGAATGCGCAATAGGACCACCCTGTTCCCATTTCTGTTTTGGAACCATCTGTAAAGAACATGAGACTGTTGTCCTCTTTGTAGGGCTCTGTTGTTGAAATCTGATTGATGATATTAAATAATGATGGATGGATGGTTAAGCTCTTGATTTGTTCTTCATAATCGCTTGGCTGATAGAAGAGACCTTCAAATTCTATTTCTTTTCTCAGACATGTGACGTTGATGAAAATAGCTTCTTGTTGAGCTTTAAGATGTAATGGCATGATATCTGTAATAGTGTGCATAGTTGTCGTTGGCGTGGTTCTGTAAGAGCTGGTAATGTAAAGAAGAAAGATCCTCTGTATTGAAGACAGTTTTTTTCCAATCTGGGAGAAAAAGACAGGGACCAAGCACTAGCTCCATAAAGGAGCATCCTCTCTGTAACTGTTTGGTAGAGTATATCGAAACATACAAGAAAGAAAGGACAAAAAAAGTAAGACAAAAATTTAATAATTTGAAAAATATCATGGCAATCCACTCATCACGAAGGGAAGCCCGCCCGCCTATGATATTAATAAGTGCTTTTTACTGCTAACGACATACGAAAAACGTAAAAATTTGTCGTTATACCATGAAACAGCACGAACAATTAGAAATTAAAAAATTATGGAATAAAAGACAAATACAATGAAGATTATTTAAAAATAGAGATCTAAATATTATAAAAGTCAATGTTTGTGTGTGTGCGATGTTTAGACCAAAAATATTGCACTTACAGGCCTGAAATTTGGCACACATGTAGCCTTGGTGCTGACTCAATGCACCTCCAAGCCCCTCAAAAAGCACTGACAATTATAAATGGAAACATTCTGGAACAGAAGATAAATACAATGAAGATTATTTAAAAAATCGAAAGCTAAAAATCCGAATACATAATAGAGTGCGCCGAAAAAATTCAATTTTTTTTGAAGTCGTAATATCGCGTAACAGTTGCGAATTGGGGAGACTAAAAAGGGGTGAAAAAAGAAATAAAATCGGTTTATATCTTCCGGTCGCTCATGTGCTCTAAAGTCTGTCGAAATTTGGAAAAATTCACATTTTTACGATAATTTTAACATTTTTTAAATTAGCCTCTACCCGAATGCAGTATCTCAAATTCTTATGTATTAGAACCACAGAAAATGTTGTTTAAATATTATTTAAATCCATCAACATCTTCCGTTCGCGCATTGCTTTCAAAGTTAATGAAATTTTGAAGAAAAATGTACAAACAAAGGCAGATAACTATTCGAGGGAAAAAATGCCAACAACTTTCCTGTTTTTTTGTTTTGTTTATTTAATACAAGTTTAAATGTTTAGAAACAAATCATTTTAGACCATTATTAATATTTATAAACAGATTTTTTTATTGAAAAATTAAGTTTTTGTGCAAACGTAAATTCAAGAAAATCATGTTGAACAATTTAACATCTCCGTTTTCACTTATTCTTAGCTGAAGATACTTTGAAATCTGATTTATGGGCGAAGTTAGGCATGGTTGACCTTGACAACAGAGTGGTTCTGATAAAACAATCCCTAGACTTAGCTCCGCACACTTTTTCTGAGGCTTCTGTCACGAGTTTCACACATCGTTCAACTGCCTGTGTGTGAACTGCGAATGTCTTGAATGCTAGATCTCAATTAGGGACTGAGTCACTTTGAATATGTGATTGAATCTCATCGTCACTGACATCTCTTTATAATGGGGGAGAAGATAAATCACAGTCCATCCTGTTAATTAGTTTCGAGTGGTCTTGAGCCTTGAAATTGAGTTTTGACTTCAAGAATGTTCTGATAGTTGTTCTCTCTTGATCTAACTGCCTCACCTTTAGAATTCGTAGAAGTCCGAGCTCTCTTATGTGTCTTCTATTATGTTGTGTCATGGCTAACATTAAATGTTCTGGATGAACGAAAAAGCCATTTCGTTCGATCACAGGGTCGACAATATTACGCGAATCTTCAGGCAGGTACCTTGAAGATTGCATTGATTGGTACACAAGTTATTGTCCGTCTAGAAAGTATTTACTTGTTTTAATACTAAACCACATTAACATGTATGACTTCAAAATAAATGCAACTAATTCTTGAAGTTCAGGTGTGGGACTTTCTGAGAGTTCGATTGGCTGTTGTAAACCACTTCGAGTGTGACAAGGGACCAGGATCTCGTACAGAGAAATCCTCTTTACAGTTTCTCGACTTTATTGTCATGGAAATATCAAGTAGATATTGCTGATCTTTACTTAGCATACTTCGGTCTATTATGGGGATCTGACAGTCAATACTTTTAAAGCCAATCACTGGACGTTTCTCGAAGCCACTTAGCTTCTCACCGATTGAACTCTAAAAGATTTGGGACCCATTGATTTACCGTCTAAGTATTGAAACAGATGCCAGAATGGCAGTTCATTTAAATGGAGAAGGCAAACTGCCCATTGTAACGGTTTCCCCAAATGTATTTCGATTCCGAAAATCCGACCGTTTTTCCAACCTGTATTAACAGCAGTGCCATCACATCCTATGACAACTAATTTTTCAAGCTAAATACCACGACCAGACAGATAATAAATAATAGAAGTGACAATATCTTCTGAACTTCCAGAAGTTGGAGTAACATGGTCAATGTAGACCAAACCAGGTTCTTGAATTAGCGAGTAATGCTCTTCCTTTTTTTAATCTACGGAACCTTTTCGAATGAGCTAGATCTACCACTAACGTGTCGTCCTTCCTCCCATCGAAGTAGAGACCTTGCAGTGGAAATTCGTCAGATTTACTACATAAATCAGCCGTAACATTTTGTTTTTCTGTTCTTATTTTATTTTTGTCTATAACATGGGAGACGTCAGAATCGGTAATCAATCCAACATCGTGCAAAACACTTGATGCGATTGCAGCGGTAGCGCGATCAGAAACTCCATAAAGATCGCTCAGTAATGCAGTAGATTTTAGCTGAATTCTCGTCTGCCAATTATTAGATTAAACTTTTTTTGGCACATTTAGGGTCGGTATCGGTATCTTTACTTAAAAGATATTGGTCTTCATCGTCAATTTCGACAACATTTACATTTGAATGCGAGCACGAGGGTTTCAGATCAGATTTAGATTTATCATCAAAACTTAAATGGCTGTCACGCGATCTCCTTTCAATTGATTTATTAAGTTTCTTTGTTTTAGACGCGTCTTCCTCTAATTTTTCCTATTCCGTGTACTCATAATAAGTAAACAAAACTTATCTCAATAGTAGGCATTTTATTTGACTTTGCACAATCACAGCTGACTGTTATATCGCTTTTACATAAATCAGGGGTTTTGTTACAAATGGAATTAATAACAATGGGGCATTTGCAAGCTGCTTCGTCAAAAGGCAATGAGCATTTCTGCTTAAACGAGTCTTTACTTTTATCCCGTGTATATGATTTTCGTAGGCTGTAATATTTATCATGCAACGCATTTATAAGTTGCACGATTCTCTTATATGTAACTTTTGGGAAAGATGCTTTCTTATACAAACCAATTATTTTGTTAGCTAATGTACTGGGAACTTGCGAAGAACTGTCGCTTTTATTATTAGCTTTAAGCGCCAACTCGTATCTCTCCTGCAAACACGACCGAATCACGTCTCCACCAGTAGAAAGCTTTTTTGATGGGGCAATCAAACACTTGTGATGACTATCTTATGTCCAACCATAGTATATCACCGTTAAGTCACAAAGTTACACAAAAATGTCATAACACAAAACCAACATTGAAATGAATGCAAATGACTGAATAATAACTGGAAGAGCGAACGAAGCACACGAGGAATATGTGCATACTGACAGAACAATGGCGCGGCGCGGTGGGGAGAGCGTCGTGGTCTTACTGACTGATTGGTATATAATGTATTTTCTTAATAAAATCGAAAATTGTAGAGGTGTAACAGTCGTATGTCCCTCTAAACAATTTTTTTTGTTACACCTGCAGCTTTTTTGAATAAACACCCTATTCATAACTCTTTTCTAGATGCATAAGTGCTTATTCCTAGGGGATCGAGATATTGTACCTGAAGATAAAACCGAGTTTCATACTTTGATTTCTTTCGTATCTAAAATTTTCGAATTTTAGGTATTTAAAATTTTCTTTCATTTCAAGGGCTTAACAAAAATAATTAGTATTTTCGTTCACAAAAATGTTGATATCTGTAATTGTCAAAAATTAAAATATAGATTTCGTTCTTAAGCACAGCTGTCGTTCCTATGTATACGGTAAAATGAGTATTATAACGATGTAAATAATAAAAACAGTTCTTGTCAGCCAACTGGAAAATCAAAAAATCAAAGATAGAATCCTCTTTTATCCACAGATATAAAGAAAAGAAAAATTTACTTGTCTTCATTCTACCTCTAATTTCGTAAAAGTTGGAGATATGAATGAATGAAAGAGGGTGGCAGAAAATGCAAATAAGACTTTTCCATCGAGATGTCTAATGCATGGGTATGTCAAATACATAGGCTATAAATCAGCCAAGTTAGAAGTTGAAAATAATTTGTCAGCCCATAAGTTCTAAGCAATTGCAGCTATCGGAAACTTTCTGTGCAAAGTTGTTAAATATGATGAGGCAATAATTCGAATAATCTTCTTATCTTCAATAGTAAGGAACTTGTGGGGAAAGAAAAATTTCAATCCTCAATTTACTATTTCTGAGAACTCGGAGGAAACTTTTTATACCTCTTTCAATATATCCCTGGCCAGATCAAATCCAATCATGAAAAGTCCACTAGCCTACCGGTTAAATTTCAGTTTTATGTTCGTAGTATAACTGGTTACAGACTCAATTCTATCGAAGATTCACTACTATTATGGATTTTTACACACAATGTGATTTGTTGGTTTGATATAGAAGCATGAAGAATATTGTACAGATGTAAGCTTTATTCTTCTCATTTTCCCAAGATTTGAAGTGACAGCAATTATTCTCACTGTTCACGCCCCGTTTCTTGCGCTTTGGTATCAGCGTCAGATGGCACCACTGCTCTTTATTTTATATATATATATATAGTGATCTTGATTCAATAAATTAGTTCAGTTCATGGGGCTCGTGTGTGTGTGTCCTTCCTGAGCTATATCTTGTGTAGTGCTAACAATTTTTGGTCTGTCGAACGAAGCCAGTGATCACCGACCTTTGGAAATTGGCGTTTGTGATGTGGCGATTTATGAAACGTTATTTTTGTTGATTGGGCGGATTCGACATGTTGGACGGTGCTGTTTTGGTGAGTGAAATTATTGGCGTAATTTAAAATTGAGATGAGAAATAGACTAATTGGTGTTGAGGTTTTATTGCTGTTGGTTTTATCTGATGTTAATTGCCTTTATTTATGAGCCACTTTCAGTTGCGTGTTGGTTGCATTTGTTTTAGAATTGGGTTCGAATTTTTAATGTAAACCTCTGTCAAATAGTAATGATAGTTTAGTAAATAGTACTGTCGAGTTTTTAGAGTGTATTGCTTGTATTTTAGTTTTTGTGAATAGTATAGGGATAGCATAGGCTTAATAATGTCTGTTAAATTGAATCTTAGGAAAGATGAGCTAATCGCGATTGCGGAAGAAATGGGTTTGATGGTTCCAGCCAAGGCGAAAGTGGTGGATTTGAAGGCTTTGATCGAATCTAGTGATGTGTATAGGGACGATATTGAGTTCGTGCGTAATCTTATTGGTAATATTTTAGAAGAAAAGAAAGAAAGATTGGAAGGATTTGAAAAGGAAAAATTGGAAAGGGAAAAATTGGAATCGGAAAGGAACAAGCGAGAGTGTGAGTTAGAATTGGAGAAAATAAGGTTAGCCCAATTTGAAAAACAGCTAGAAATTGCGAATGCTACAAGGGATAAGGCTAACACATCGCAGGCTACCGAAATCGTAGAACCAGGTTCCCTAATTGATAATTTGGAAAGTTTAATTAAAAGTGTTAAAACCCTAACAATCCCGGTGCCTGTTAGGTCAGAGTCGTTTAATCTGTTTTTCCATTCTTTGGAAAAAGCATTCCAGAACAAATCTGTGCCTAATGAATTAAAAGCCGAGATTCTCTTAAACATTTTGGGAGAAAAAGTAGATAATTTACTAGCGTATGTTAGTCAGGAGGACTTGTGTGATTATGAAAAGATAAAGCAGTTAGTGTTAAAGGAATTTGAACCCACGCCCCCAAGAATGCCTGAATAATTTTAAAAAGGCTCAGAGGTTGCCATCGGAGACTTACGTTCAATTCGCCTCTCGTTTATGTGCATCCTTTGACTATTATTGTCAGTTACGCAAGGTGACTGATTTTACATCTCTGTGTGATCTCATCGTTTCTGATAGGATTTTCGATACGCTTGATTGAGAATTGATCACTCATATTGCGGTCAAACAGGGTGAATCTTTCTTTTTAAACAGCTCGGTTGGGAGTGTGATGTTTACTTGTCATCGAGAGGTAGGAGTACAAGAGAACTAATCAATAGGAATGCCGTGAGTGAAGCAAAGCGAGTGGTAGGAAATAAATGGCCGACTTCTAACTGGCGAGCGGATAAGAATGTATCCAAAATCTTCGTGTCTGAAACTAAAAAAATAAATTGTGTTCTTTGTAGAAGAGCGTCTCACTCTCTTTCTGCGTGTTCCCAATTTAGACGGCTATCGGTATGGAATAGAGCGGAGGTGGTAAAACGAAATAATCTTTGTTTTCGTTGTTTTCCCCCCATAAATTGAACGAGTGTCGCTCGGTAAAGAACTGTTTTTGCCTTAAACCTCATCATAGAATGGTTAATTTCCCGCGTGAGAATTCCGGCAATCCCGCTTCTCATTTGAAATTAGATGCCCCTGCTTTCGTTCCAAAGCAGAGCGAGGAAACTGCGGAAGCAAATTCGCAATCCCAATTTGTGGAGACTGGAATTGAGAAGGGCAAACCTAAAAACGTGCTTTTGAGTACTATTCGCACGCTTGTTAAAAATAAGTTCTCGCAATGGGTTGAGGTTAGATGTCTGCTGGATGTCGGATCTCAATCTTGCTTGTGTACTAAGGCGTGTGCGGAAATATTGCAATTGAAACTGGAGAAGGTAAATACTGTTGTTTCGTGTGTTAATGATGCAAGTATGATTGTGAAGAACTGTGTTAAGACCTCAGTGGCAAATAGGGATAAACGTTTCGAGAGAGAATTATTGATGTTAGTGGTTAACAAAATTACCGATTTCATTCCAAATAAAGTAATTAATGTGGATGTTGATGTTTCGGAGTTTGTGTGATTAGCTGATCATTGTTTCAATGTTCCGGATAAAACTGACATGTTATTAGGTGCTGAGACTTTTTTATGAATTGTTGAGGAAGGAACAGATCTATGCTCAAAACTCGCAATTATTGTTGCAGAATACTGTGTTTGGTTATGTTGTTAGTGGGAGTGTCGATCAGGTGGCAGAAGATCGCGTTCATTGTGGGTTGATTCTTGACGATGATTTAAATAAAACCTTGAAACAATTTTGGGAAATTGAAAGTGTTGATGTGGAATGTACGGGAAATACGGAGGCATCTTTGTGTGAGGATCATTTTGTGCGTCCCCATAAGGGAAATAAGGATGGTAGATATGCAGTATCAATGGCTTTGAGTAGGGATCCATCGTGTTTAGGAAATTCTAAAGACATGGCTGTTAGGCAAATTAATTCGTTGTGGAAGCGTTTGTCTAGGGATTCGGAGTACTTGTCGTTGTATACGGACTTTTTGAGAGAGTATGAGGAGTTGTGTCATTTGGAGAGGGCTGTTGAGTCGAGTGAACTGCCCACATAATACTACATACCCCATCATGGTATTCTACGCCCTGATAAATTGACAATTAAGTTGAGAGTTGTCTTTAACGCCTCATCCCCCACCACAACAGGCATAAGTCTAAACGACATATTAATGAAAGGAGACGTCATAGAGGACGTCTTTCAGACAATTTCCTGCTTTAGGAGACACAAGTTTGCCTTTACTACCGATATACAAAAAAATGTATAGGCAGATCCTAATGGACCCAGATCAACAAGACCTCCAGCGTATCGGGTGGAAAACGGGACCCAATGCAGAGGTTTCAGCTTATTGTTTGAAAACGGTAATTTATGGGATGTCCAATGCACCCTTTCTTGACATAAGGACACTGCAGCAGCTGGCCGAAGATGAAAAATCGCGATATCCTCTGGCATATGAAGTTCTACTGCACGACGCCTACCTGGATGATATCGTGAGGGGAGCACATGATCGAGAGACTGCCCGTCGGCTAAAATCGCAACTGCAAGGTGCCCTGCAAACGTGTGGAATGAACCTTCACAAGTGATCTTCTAATTCTCCTGAGTTGTTGAACAGTTCGTTGTCAACAGATGGCGAACATTCGTTTTCTGTTGACACTGACTTGTCTGTGAAGACGTTAGGCATCAGTTGGAATCCGTTCCAGGATCGTTTTGTGTTTAAGGTGTCCATTTCAATTAAACCATCATATACCAAGCGTGAAGTGCTAAGTGTTATTGCTAGACTGTATGACCCTCTGGGTTTCTTGAGCCCTGTGTTAATAAGAGCAAAGGTCCTTCTGCAGCGATTATGGCAGCAGAGGCTGGATTGGGATGATGTGCTGCCCAATCCAATCTCCGATGACTGGAAGGAATTTGTGACAACCATGAAGTGCATCGAAAAAGTAAAAATAATCAGATTTATTCTGACCGACACTTGGTTAAGAATCGTCCTTCAAGGCTTTGCAGATGCGTCTGAGGCAGCATACGGAGCTGTCGTCTACCTGCAATGTTTCTATCAACACAATAGTGCGAAAATGACCATTCTGGCAAGAAAGTCGCGTTAAGCGTCCATTAGAGTCATTTCAATACCCCGGTTGGAGCTCTGTGCCTGTGTTCTTCTGGCTCAGCTTGTGCTGAAGATACGCTCCTCTCTGAGATTGGAGATTAGCTACATTGTGCTTCATACCGATTCAACGATCGTCCTGGCATGGTTGAACACGCCTGCGAATCATTTGAAGACCTTTATCACGAACCGCATTTCAAAGGTGCATGGATTGACGGAGAACTGTCATTGGACCCATGTGCCATCGCATCGTAATCCTTCGGATCTTGTTTCGCGTGGAATAAGCCCTCGTGATCTTCCCGAATTGAAGTTATGGTGCCATGGTCCATCATTTCTTGAACGAGGTGAATTGTCAAGTGGACCAGAACCACCACTGATGAATGAATCCGAGTACTCTTGCGAGCTCAAGAATGGTGTAGTTCCTGAGATGTCTATATCCAGTGTTTGTGTTTCAACAAATTCTGATTTGTCCTTTTTATCTGATTTATTGTGTATGAGTAATAGTTATGTAAAAATGCTTCGCATATTTAGTTATATATTAAGATCTGTAAATGTGAAAAGATATAATGTGATAGTGTCTGGGCCTCTTTGTGCCTCAGAGTTGAACCAGGCTGAAAATAGGTTGGTCAGGATGGTCCAAGGAGAGGTTTTTTCAGATGAGATTCGGAACCTCCAGTGCCAGAAGGGTGTCTTACTAAACAGTAAGGTAAAGAATTTAAATCCCTTTCTTGATAGTGATGGAGTATTGAAAGTGGGTGGACTCTTGGGTAATTCAGATTTGCCTTATGTTGCTAAATACCCAGTAATTTTGCCTAATAAACATAAATTGACAAATAAAGTAATTGCATATTTTCATTTAAAAAATCTTCATATCGGTGCTTCCTCTCTTCTTCACTGTGTAAGAGAAGGGTTTTCGCCACTAAATGGTCGTTCTTCGTGCAGAAAAATTGTATATGAATGTATTGTTTGTTTTAAGGACAAGCCAGTGGTTAAGTCTCAACTAATGGGTAATCTGCCCCGGGATAGAGTAGTTCCTGAATATCCTTTTAATTGCTCTGGTGTAGATTTTTGTGGCCCATTTATGATCAGATATCGTAATCAAAGAAAAGGTGTCCTGCATAAAATGTATATATGTATATTTGTGCGTTTTGTATCTAAAGCAGTCCATATAGAAATTGTATCGGATCTCACATCTGGGGCTTTTATTGCTGCCCTTGGGAGATTTTTGGTCGCAGAGGTAAGTGTGCAAAATTGTACTCCGACAATGGAAAAACATTTGTTGGTGCAAATCTGGAAATAAAGGGACTTTTGAAACTGGTTAAAGAACCAGATGAGAAGCTTTCGGGTTTCTTGTCAGCTGAGGGAATTGAGTGGAAGTTCATTCCGCCGAGAGCGCCTTCCTTTGGTGGCTTGTGGGAAGCTGCAGTAAAGTCTTTCAAACACCATCTTAAGAGAACCGTGGGGAGGTCAAATCTAACATACGAGGACTTTTTGACTGTGTGCATCCAAATTGAGTGGATTTTAAATTCCAGACCCCTTATCGAGCAGTGCGGATGATTTAAATGCCTTGACACCTACTCATTTTTTAATAGGCAGGTCAATGAACTCTATAACTGAACCGAATTTAACTGATTTGAATGAGAGTGTCGTTAAGAGATGGCAACGGGTGACCAGGTTGGTGCAGCTTATTTGGAATAAGTGGCATCGAGTCTATCTAAGTGAATTGCAACAACGTAACAAGTGGCAATTCCAAAAGAAAAATGTAAGGGTGGGTGATCTGGTTGTCCTGATCGAAGACAATATGCCTACATTAAATGTCCTTTGGGCAGTGTTACAAAAATATATAGTGGAAATGATACTCTAATTAGGGTCGTGAAGGTTAAAACCCAAAATGGTGAGTATAAACGAGCCATTTCGTGAGTGTGCCTATTGTCTATGCCAGTTTGAATTTCATTTAATTGTGTAATATTTTGTCTTTTTTCCATCTTATTGAATGTGAAACATTTAGTTCTGTGGACTATTGAAATTTATATAGTGTAATTTTATCGTGAGCCTTTAGAGATTCATATTTATTAATATTTTATTGAGTGTATATTAGTGAGTTTTTTATTGTATGTTGTATTTTTAATCTAGTGGCTTTGTGGTTATGAATCGAAATACTGGAATGTCCTTGCGTTTTCTTTGTGTGTGACAGCTTAAAATTTATTTAATTGTAATGCCTTTTAATGTTGACTGTATGTGGCATGTCAACGGGGGAGGAGAATGTTCACGCCCCGTTTCTTGTGCTTTGGTATCAGCGTCAGACGGCGCCACTGTTCTTTATTTTATATATATATAGTGATCTTGATTCAGTAAATTAGTTCAGTTCATGAGG
This sequence comes from Araneus ventricosus, assembly GCA_013235015.1. Lineage (NCBI taxonomy): Eukaryota > Metazoa > Arthropoda > Arachnida > Araneae > Araneidae > Araneus > Araneus ventricosus. The sequence goes on along the minus strand of BGPR01000215.1, from coordinate 370,156 downwards.
CTCGTGTGTGTGTGTCCTTTCTGAGCTATATCTTGTGTAGTGCTAACCACTCACTTATCTTCAAATCTAACTATTAACTAAACAAATCACTGAAGCTATCTAATCTGTAAAATTTCTAAAATATTCAAAATGTTAAATTAATTTAAAGTATGTTTAACTTTAGTTGATAGCAATTAACTTCATCGGTTATGAAAGCAATTTTTATTGCAAATTTCCTTCTAATGTAATGAAAATATTGTTACAATTGAATTTAGGACGTAGATGATGGAATGTCAGCTTCTACATCGTATGATTTGGAGAATATTTTAACCAAATATCAAAGCTGTATGGATCCACATTCTATTATTTGTTTAATGGCTACACTCTGGTGTGGATGTTTAGGATTGAGCAATGGCGACTCAGATGTCGTCCTAGTTGCTTAAAAACAGTCCAGAATTACTAAGCTCGTCCCATATTTGTTTTTAAAAGGACAACGTTAATGTAGTAAATCAGCTGCCAATAAGATCTTATAATATTTGTCTAGTCTATTATTAGACCTCTTTATTTGACTGTGGGAACAACGCGCCTTTTATTTACTATAGCATTAATATTATTACGCCTTTGGAAATTTTTTGAACAGTTGGCGCGAATAAAAATGCACGTTTTTAATGGATCGCGTTTCTTCTTCTAGGTTCTTATCAATAAGAATAAGGAAGCTTACGGCGTTCGATTTGATAAAGATGGTTACGTTTATGACATACGTGCCCGAAAAGAAGTAATAGTGAGTGGTGGATCCATCAATTCTCCACAAATTCTCATGCTCTCTGGAATTGGGCCAAAAGAGCATTTAGAGAATTTCGGCGTAAGTAAATCATTGGAACTGCTTTATAGCAAAATAGAATAGTTAATAAGGATTAGAAAAGTATATAAATACCTTTATAGAAATTAAATGACGTTATTTTTTTCACACGTCTTTCCTTCTCTTCTTCTACACTCTGAGCTCTCTTTTCTGCTCGTTCTTTCAAGATTCCCTAAAGCGTAATGACGAATACTGGTATATTTCTACTTTCGACTACGCGTGACATCTGAAGTTCTTTTTCAGCACGACATTTTCCTCCAGCCTTGATCCTTCCACACTTTGCCAGCATGTGTCGCTTATTTGTGTCAACTATTGACTCGTTATTTATTGAACCACACTAATACATTAATTAATTCTGGGAAAACCCAGCATAAGAATTGTTTCTGCAATATTTATTTTTTAAAATAGCTAAGTTTCAAAATGTACATTTCATAGGTGGTTTCCCAGTTAGTAATCTAACTAAAAATTACGTCTACTGGTATTACCGTGTCTTCAAGTAGTGAAAGTTGCTTATAGGTATATTTTGAAGTTCAAAGGAGATGGATTATATAAATCAAATCATTTTCCATATTATCTTACGAATACATTAAAAGATATAAATCAGTTTTACCGGTTTCGTCAGTGAATGATAACCGCCAAATTATAGATGCGTGATTTCGACATTCGAAGGGTGATATTGATAAAATATTTCTACACTTAAGTCAGAATATTAAGAAAGGGTGGGCATTATTTGCCCTTTAATTTGTATCAAATTCACATGCATAAAATAATGTGAACTCATAACAAATATATCGAACGAAAAAAGAAATAATTTCGCCTTGATTAAATTTATTCAACATGAAAAAAATATTTGAACTTTGAATAAATATGATAGACTGAAGAAAAAATATTATCACTTGCATTAATTACTTTCCACTACGAAACGGATGATTTCCACTTTGTGTACTGAGTCCAATGGAGTTTCGCAGTCGGCAACATTGCATTGGTTGGAATATTGCCAACAGCTGGGAATTATCTCTGTTTTCGGAGATTTACGACCACAAAAGGGAAAGAGTCGGAGAGTAAGGCAAAGCTGGAAATTTTACCCGCCAAATTAGTAAAACTGATTGATTGGCAATGTGAGCTGGGCTCCGTGTATTGCAGCGACTCGTGCCTGTGCAACGTGCATAGTTGCTTCTATTTCTCTTTTTTATATCTTTTCAATCTGAACTTTATTCTTTTTACCCTATTCATGAGAATATGTGATAGAATTTGTGACCTGTCGATTGAGTTGGTTTAAATTATTAAAAATATTGTAAATCATAAAACATTTTTCTAGTGCTTTAGAACTGAAGTCATAAAAGATTTACTGGAATTTATCTCGAAGTATTCTCGAAGAATTAATAAATGAAACAAACGCAAAGGAAAAAAGGGAAGGAGCATAAAAATGAATCTGGATTAAATCTAAGGAATTCGAAACAGCAAAACAGGCAATAAACTACGCAGGGGAAAGTGGGGTGAAACCAAGTTTCTATGATTCGAAGGCCTGTTGGAGCTAAACATTTCGTAATAGAGTTTGTCAATTTTTTATTAAAATATACATTGTTTCAGGGAGAACAATATATCATTCCCGAAAAGTCAAAGTTCCATTACTTTTTTCACAAAAAAAATTTCAAACCACCCAGTTTTACCTCACTAGTGGGGTAAAATGGGGTGCGCAAGTTAACTAATAAAGTTAACTAATACTCAAGTTAATTAATAAATTAAATTAACTTGACTTTAAGTGGAAAAGTAAGAAACATTTTTATTTTATATGGCATTTTAAGGATATTAGTTACAAAATTCACATGTAAAGCATTATTTGTCTTCTTCTTCTGCCCCAACGTAGCTTTCGTGGGCACAGTTAAGATAGTTTTTACATTGGATTAACCCTTCTTTATTTAAATTAGAAAATACATCATTGAAATATAAACAATCAACTTCAGATGTGTTTCTATCTTCTTCATCGGAAGAATCATTAATACTGACTTCCCGCCCTTACGCCACTTGGAGTACCCGGTTTTACCCCGAGTTCAGAGGTTATAAGAAACGAAATAAAACAACGCAACTATTGGACTAAATCCTTAATGTTTGATAGGGTAAAAATCCTTAGTAAACATATAATAAGCTAGACTAAATATAGTTTTATAACTGTAATGAAGTATATATTAAGGTAATCTCAGGGTAAGTAAGAGGATTTTAAGCTGGATGCAAAATAACTTATCACTATACAGTTGATGAATTTAGAAAGAATGAATGTCCTGCGGAATATGTTTGTTATTCCATTCTGAAAGTTCTGTTATTTCATTATATGAAGCACAGAACGAGCACAGTAATCATATGGATGAAAGTCGGGTGGCGAGAGATTTGTGTAACAGATATTTGAAGATGGGATGAGGAAACTGAATGCAATAATAGCTGCATTCCAAAACTGTGGTTTTAAAGAACCAGAAAAATTGAAACTTTAAAAAGAACTTTAAGAAAAATTTGGACCACAAACTAACCGTATCAGTGAAAGATGTATCTAATCGGTGTAATGCCATAATGGCTGCTCCAGTTGAAGAAGATACGTTGTTTGTATTAGGTGTAAATGTCGAAGCCGATGATGAAGAAAAACATGATTTGAAAATTATGATCTTCACGAAGCAATTACTTCGACTATTAAATAAAACTGAAGGAGTTCAAACGGTCACATACTATAAATTGATTTGGCAGGGGTATCCTCTACTGATTGTTGGCTCGACTTACATGATTCGGATATTCCATCCATTCGCAAAAGCGGAATGCAATAATGCAACAGAGTCAGTAATTGCATTCATTTTTAATTGTGTGGACGATTCATGCTATAAAATAAATGCAGTTGAGTTGAATCTGAAAATTTTATTGGCTGATGCTAGCAGTCTGATAACTAATGGCTTCCAAAGCCGTATTTGGACTTCCCTTCCAACTATTGATGCGTTATTTCCATTCAGTAAAGTTGATGGTAAACTGTGTGGCATTAAAAATATTAAATAAGAAATGATATTGAATGTCTGCATTTATGCTCCGATGACAATAACTTCAACATAGCGCATTATTTTTAAAGAAATGGAAGGGAAAAATTATGTGAATGTCACAACATTTGGAGAAAATTTTAAATCGGCATAGCTTACCAATAATCGTTATTGGTATATAGATACTAGGTATTATTTTCCTATCACCAATAATGCATTAGAGGCAGCCAATGCGGTAATAAAAAAGGAACATACTCACTGTTGGTCAGTTCCTTGAGATAATAGAAAATGCGACTATGAAAGAATTATCAAATGAACTTGATCCAGTTAAGCCAAATTACGAATCATTTTACATGAAATCGCTGTATTCCACAAATGTTTAGACAGAAGCATATAAGTAGACAAAATTAGAAGTAAAAATTCTAGAAGAAAAAAAACGGAAACCAATCTGTGTTACCATCTTCGGAAGTGAAGCAGAACATATGAAAATGCTTATCTCAAATGCACCTCTTGTAATGAATATAAATATGAATACAATATGTGTATATGTAAAGCTATAGTATATGCGTTTGGCACTAATTGTTCTATTCCCAAGGCTCGTGTCATGTTTCTGCGAAAAAATATTTTTCTAAACATAGCTTAGGCATGTTATGCATGTGGCAGGTGAAAGTGCCAAACGAAGCTAAAACTTTACATCTCGGGAAGAATTGTAAAAGAGATAGTCCAGTAGAGCCAAGAAAGCTTTTGTTTGTTTAATATTGCATTATTTTTTATAATATCTGTATTCCCAATTATGTCTGTTTCCTTTGTGCCAGAAGTAACTTTTACTCTTGATTTATGCATTTTAAAACCCTATTTTCATTTTTGTGTAATAAACTGTTTTATAATATCTATAATTTTCATTTCCTTTTTTGTCTTCGAAATCTGTCCAATTTAAAAATTTGACACTATGTCATAAAAAGTTGATTGCGAGTGCAAATTATTCGAATTATATTTCCATGTACCAAGTGTAAAGAATCAAATTTATAGTGGAAAGTAATATAGTGCTAATTATATTTCCATGTACCAAATATGTACATACTATCTAAATTGAAGCGCACTTATATCTTTCCTATTAAGAAACTTCTGCTTTCACTAACGATAAATTACAAAATATTCCTTATCCATATTTGACTTATTAATTTCTCTTCATATTTAAGTAATAGATAAAAATAATTTTTAGCTTATCAGGAATATCGATCCCAAGATTTATGGAATTATAATTCACATAGACAGAGAAGGTCATGATCTTTATATTACAATGTTGCAGAATTATTAAAGCATTATGTACAATGGTAAAGATTTCTAATAAGAGTTTATAAGGAAGTTAAATAAATTTCCAATCGAATTGAATTTTAAATCTATTGCTGAACAAGAAAAAATCATGTTCAAATATATGTTAAGATTGAAAGTTATTTCACAATTTCTAGACATATTTAAAAGCAAATTTCAAAAGGAACAAAAGATAGCTTAAAAATAAAGTCCATCAGTGCTTAGTGTCCTTCTGTTTCAGATTAATCGTAATTGCATTGAATTTTCTCTACAGCGGTTATCCTCATTCCAACGGAAAATCGGTCGTTCAGAAGGATTGGGCTCTTCGTAGGATTTTCATTTCTGGGATACAGGATACTTATTAAGAGCCAGATTCTTTTAAAAGTCAGGCAGATCGGGCAGTCTTGGATAGTTGACATTTTTTACTTTGTTGAAATTTTCAGGATATGTTCTTCATGTAAAACTATTAGATAAATGTTTTTTATTTTTGCAAAAAAAAACATCCTATAGTTTTGGGGTCCAAAATTGAAGATAGTCCATTATTTTAAGAAAAGCCTACCATTTTACATAAGGCAATACTTTTTGTGCCAAGAGTGAACCATGGCATTGGTAATTATTTTGTGTTCTTCTGCTTCCACACTGACTGTTAGGACATAAAGACTTATGGTTGACTTTTGGCACCAAGGCCAAAGGTCATTCAAAATTCGACGAAAAAAGATTTTTTTTTCTGAAACATTGACCGTCAAAATCTTCTTTCGCCAACAGTGAACCCACAAAGGTATATATTTCAGAGAATACATATTAATGAGAAATACCGAAAAAAAGCAAGACATGTGTGGTTGACTTTTCGAGTACAGAAATATTTGACCTTAAAATTGCGAAAAACACAAAATTGAATGATTTTGGAGGTCATTCACTGCTTGTGCCAAGAGTGACCAGGCATGAAATTAGATGGAAAAGAAGCCTTAAGTATAGCAGGAACAAAATCAATTCACAGATCTATGGTAACTTTCTCAAGTTTTATATAATGCGGCTCTATAATTTGTGCTGAACATGTGTTTTGTGGCACTTGTCAAAAAACATCGATTGCATTTATTTCAATATTTATAACTATTTTATGTAAAAATATTACATTAAAATTTATTTAACTACCTGAATTGCTCTCTTAACATAATAAACAATTAGAACAAATTGAAAACTGAGACTGCATATACTCATCGAATGCCAAGAAGTCCTTATTTCCATATTCCCAAACGATTATTCTTGTAGCAATTATAAGCAATAATTATTTGATCAATGTGCATAGTAAACAGGTTATTTCCATATAGTTGTACAGATCCATAAGAAATGAATTTAATGTTCACATTTTCTTTTTGATCTCTTTTTGGCCAGCGGAAATTACCCGCGCATTTTTCTAAGAATTTCATAAGTATGTCTTTACCTTTAATCTTTTTTATTTTACCAATGTAAAACAAGTCCTGTTCATAGGACACAGCAAAATACAAATGCTCCTGAACTGCTCTTTGTATGTTTTGAAATTTCATTTTGATGTCATGACTGGAATCACTTCGGTTTAATTGTTGAGTTATTTTTTATGATTCATAGCTTTCTAAAGAATTGTCTGTAGAGATACTATCCTTTTTTTCATCCTATATACTTTTTATTCTTTTTGATGTGGTTGGACAAATATTTTGAACTTTTCTTCTTCCCTTTGCCATCCTTTTCTTGTTTATATCCAACTAACTGGAGTTGCAAGTCATGGATCGGCTCAGGGGTTGTAAAAAAGTTCTTCACTTCTTGTTGTTCTAGTTCCTGTAAAGAATGGAAAGTAATGCATATATAACTCATATCTGATATAAAATTATAAATTAATGTATACTTCCATACAGAATTTATAATGGTAAAATAATATACTATAAATAATAATAATATAGATAAGAACTTAAAAGTTTTCTTACTTGTTCAGTGATGTCATTTAAATCTTCATTAATGACATCAACATGTTCCAGACTTGGAGTTGGTGTTGTAATGTACCACCTTTATGCAGAGCTGACATCCTGCTGAAGAGGCTTCTGATTTGTGAAGAAGTCATGTACTTAAAAGGTTGAAATCATTTTCTTCCAGTTGTATCTATCTGTTGTCTCATTTCCTTCACTGTATTTTCTGGTGAGGTTTTTACACCAGATTTTTCTCCTTTCATAAAGATGTTATAAATATATAGTTCTTGTTTGTATGATAAACGTGCTATTTTTCTATTTGGAAGTGCCCAGCCTCTTCTATATACATTCATAATTGTAATATTATTTGCGGGGTTTTTAGGCTCATTTGCTGCAATGGGAGATCTGCCAGTGGATGCTAAGTTTTTCAGTATAACTAAAGTGTGATTTGTCCGAGGTGCTGCTGATCTTGGTAAAGTTATGATTCCCAGCAGTTAAATGCTTTTCTAGGGAAGCAACATCATCAACAAACAAGTAAACAGAATTGATAATCTTTGTTGCAACATAAATATTTTAGATGTTAAATAATTTACTGTAGAGAAGCCGATTCTTTCTGTTACACAGATTGCATTGTATAATATAAAGTATAATATTGTATAATATAAAGGAGGAGTTTAAAAGGAGGTTTTGTAATACAATGAGTATTTACAGTCTCAGTTTTCAATTTGTTCTAATTGTTTATTATGTTCAGAGAGCAATTCTGGAGCAATAAATTTTAAAGTAATATTTTTACATAAAATAGTAATAAATATTGAAATAAATGCAATCGATGTTTTTTGACGAGTGCCACAAAACAAATGTTCAGCACAAAGTATAGAGCCGCATTATATAAAACTTGAGAAAGTTACCATAGATCTGTGAATTGATTTTGTTTCTGCTATACTTAAGGCTTCTTTTCCAGCTAATTTCATGCCTGGTCACTCTTGGCACAAGCAGTGAACGACCTCTAAAATCATTCAATTTTGTATTTTTCGCAATTTCAAGGTCAAATATTTCTGTACTCCAAAAGCCAACCATACATGTCTTGCTCTTTTTCGGTATTTCTCATTAGTATATATTCTCTGAAATATATACCTTTGTGGGTTCACTGTCGGCAAAAGAAGATTTTAACGGGCAATGTTTCAGAAAAAGCCTTTTTTCGTCGAATTTTGAATAACCTTTGGCCTTGGTGCCAAAAATCAACCATAAGTCTTTATGTCCTAACAGTCAGTGCGGAAATAGAAGAACGCAAAAAATAATTACCAATGCCATGGTTTACTCTGGGCGCAGTAAATATTGCCTTATGTAAAATTATGTTTTTCCTAAAATAATGGACGATCTTCAATTTTGGACCCCCAAAACTATTGGAAAAAGATAAAAAAGCTGAACGTACTTTTTTATTTTTTTGCAAAATTAAAAAAGCACTTGTCTAATAGAACATGACATGAAGAACATATCCTGAAATCTTCAACAAAATCAAAAATGTCAACTATCCAAGCCTGCCTGATTCTTAAAAAAAATGGCTCTTAAATCGAATTCTAATTCATTATTTCTCACACGGTGAATTTGAAAATGTGTCTGATTAAAAATGCGCTCTAATAGAAGAGTTTTCTATTTTTTTTAAAGATATAATTCTATTTTCCCTTTCAGTTATACCAATACTTTTAATTTCTTTGGAGGTAAACTTTTTGAATTTTCTTTTTTATTTGGAATATCAAATCCCTAAATTATTCATCGGTAATTACAGAGCAATGGGCAATAATATCACAAGGTTTTTCTCGAAAAGAGTCATTTGAGATAATGATTAATTATTTAAAGATTTTTTAAATCAAAATCTATGCTTCTGGTAAAAAATGGCTTCTTGCTTTGTGTTTAGTAATCACGTTCGCTTGAAACTCTCTCCTCGGTAGAGGGCGAAGTTTACTTTTCTCTCCAACTCTGGAGAGAAAACTCAAGAACTTTGACTTCCTGTGTTGAGCTTGTGCTCCTTTTGTTTTATTTCATTTCGTATTATTTATTTAATTTCTTTTATCTTAGACTGTGGAAACAAATAGTTAAAAGTAATCAAGCGCCTACGTCAATGTACACTCGTCAACTTGTTTGTAATGGATTTAAAAACTTGATATTTTAAATTGATACCTATTGTAACATCTGTATTGTTTCTGTGGCTAATGAAGAATTGCCGGGGGAATAGATGACTGCCCGAGGACAGGCGAGTAGCACGGCGGTGGGAAACCCAGACCTACCCGCACACTTCAGTGGTTTGGGCAAAGAAGTCGGCAGCATTTGTGCTGAGTGGGCTGTGTTCATTAAATTCCATACGGTTTCGGCCAGACTGGAGGAGCTTTTGTATTTTGTACATTAGCTCCAAGTACAACTTTCAATACATTCCACCTTTGGAAAAAGTGGATTATTTCGATTTCATTTCAAGTGTTGTTTTCGTGTATATGCACTTTTTATTCCCCTTTCTCTTAATAAAAGACTCAATGGCAGGAAGGAGAAAGGAATAGATTTTTTCGAAATTTAAACGACCGTCACCCCTGCTGGTTGGAGGGGTTCGAATGTCCATTCCCAGGGGTAATTTTAACATTATATCTATGGGTCAAAAATTCCGCTACAAGAAAGAAGTTGCGCTGGAGAGAGGTCACCGCTATGATGGGGTGACTGAGGGAAACCTTTACCGCAAAACTTATCAGTTCAATTCCCTCCTGGTGGAATAATAATAATAATGCAGGGGTGGCCACATAGAGTTATCTTACTGTACTTTTCAACCTTCTTGAAAATTTTTGTACAGAATGGTATAAATTATTGCATGTAAATCTGTCTAGCTGTTCTCATTATGAATATAAAGAGCATGCAAAACTTATTTTATATGCACTTAAAAGTGGATTTATCAACTTCAGTCAAAAAGCAAAATGTTTTTCAAAGCACATTGTATTTCTTTTTTATTTCAGATCGAAGTTATTGCTGATCTTCGAGTTGGTGATAATTTGCAAGATCACGTTGGAAATGTTGTATTGAGTTTCGAAGCAAAGTACGCAGAACCTATCTTCTGGAAGGAAGTTACTTCGCCTAGCAATCTAATAAGTTATAAATTACACGCAACAGGTATAAGTGCATTTCGCAGTATTTTATACAGAGGTCCCAGAATAAGAGGATTCAAGAGTAATTGATTGTGCAATAAAACCACAATGATTTATTATACATTTCAGTAGAATTAAAGAGGACAACTGTAAACAGGAGGGGACAAACATTTTTTGGGCACTACTTATATAACTGATATACAAATAAAAACCTATTGTGCCAAGGAGTGTTTCGAATATATTTATGGATATTTTGAAAAACATTTGCTTTTAATTCATGTTCACTTACTATGAGAAAAAGTTGCATTGGAAAACAATAAGAGAGCTTGAAAAATTGATATCTCTTAAAAAATAGACAGGTAGGAATGTGTTTAGTTAAAAGCTGCTAAATGTAAAACAGAGAGTTAAAAGAAAAGTAAAATAGGAATAATATTAAGTTTTTTTGGTACTTCTTTCTGGTTCAAGGCTTCCTTAACAGGAAAAACAAAGTTAATATTTATATTGCTTGTTTTTTTCTCATAGGCCAATACACAAATCTTTGTGGCGTCGAAGGACTTGCTTTTCTCAATACCAAGTACAAAGATGCAAAATTGGATTGGCCCGACGCAGAAATTCATTTGATTTCTGCTTCGCAAGCCACTGATTACTCTAAAACCTTCAGACAAAGAGTTGGATTGCCTGAAGAGGTAGTGATTTATCGAATTCAAATTTTGCTTTATTGCACAGTGTGATTCAAAATTCAATGTAGAAATTTAAGGGATTCGAATCAGAGGATTCGGACCTGTGCTCTGACAACCATTCTGTCGGTCTTCATCATACTTGGTGTGCCGTAATTGGGAATCAGCTTGTGGCAACTGGAGGATTTACCACCAACGGGGATGTATGGAGACGCTTAATTGAGAACTCTCTCTCTAGCGCTTTTTCTTTCCAGCTCGTTTACACCCGGTTGCTCCAGTGGCTGATGATTCTTCTTCTGTATCCCGGAGTCCATGGGCTAACCCGAACGGACAAAATCGTCATGACATACCATTTTAAATTTGTTGATTGTGTAAATAAATGGTTCTCGTTAACAATCAGCGCCTTCTGATGTGTGTACTCCAGTTGGACCACATAAACTGTTTGGGGAGGAAGGAAGCACTAAAACATGCCAACATCACACAGAGAAGAATGTTGTGTAACTTGGATTGCGCACGTACTATTAGTATATTTATATATTTAAAAATTTTTAAAGAAAAAGAAACAAAGATATACATTTAAAATGTTTGTGTGTGTGTTCGATAAAGAAAGCATTTTTTTCATACTTTGAAGAAGTTTTTTATATACTATTAGAACATTTCAAAGTGCACATCATTAACCCTTTAACTGCGGGTGTAGTTTATAAACCGTATACTTAAATTATATATAGCCAGATGCGGGTGTGGTTTATAAACCACATGTTGCGGCTGTGGCTTCTATACCAATATATAATAAAACTATTTTTCACATATAAATTAAATAAAATAGATACTTTTTTTCTTGTCATTTATTTTACCACTAAATTATAAAAGAATATTTTTTTATAAAATTAACTAAAAAAATTTCTTTATTTTTATCATTATTTAGAAAATGCATACTTAGTCATGCAGTTATTTTAGATTCGATTCGCCACTGTATCAAAATAAATACATGGCAAATATGTATCTTTTTTGCGTTTAGAGAGATCGGCTGTACTTAAAGTACCCGCAGTTAAAGGGTTAATTAACACCAAGAGAGCTTCTGCAAGGTAGACCTAATTTCGGTTTTGACGAAACTAGACCAGTCGTCATAAATCTGTAATGTTATTCATAAATTGGCGACATTGAAGGATTCTATCGAATGTAGTCCAAAATTTACGACCAGGAAATTACGAAATTTTCAAAATATTGGCAATTCTTTGCGGTAAAAAAATAATGAAACAAGAATTACAGTATCAATAACTGTTCATTGAAATGAATCTATTTTTTTACTGAATGATCTGATGTCATTCAGTAAAAAAAAGAAAAGAAAATAGCTTCGCAAAAAAAAAACTTTGGTTATTTATTTATTGAATAAAAAGCCGTAAATGTATATATTTGTTAACCTTTTCTTAATAATTCCTTAGAAGTATAAAAATACTTTTTGAACACCATTTATTGCCAAATACAGAGTTTTCACCTGTTATTGTCGTATTATTTTAGAATCTCCATGTATTCTCTAGTTTATCAAAGATGATTCTGACCATGTATTTCTATGTGATTATGACTTGTTTTAATGTTTTCTGCATCTTATAGATAACAGTGTGTAGCTGAATTTTGAATCACACTGCATAACATGATTGTTTTTTTGAAATTGAATGTATAATCATAGTTGATTTCGAATTTTATAGGTTTACGATAAAGTATATAAACCTTACCTTGGAAAGAATTCTTTCACATTCTTCCCTGTTCTTCTGAGGCCTAAAAGCAGAGGAACAGTTCGACTAAAATCAGATGATCCATATGAACATCCTTGGATTGATTTCAATTTGTTTCAGTATGAAGAAGATCTCGATAAAGTATTTGATGGTAAGTTGGTTTGATATAATAATCGTATTCAAATTTGTACTGTATCTATGATGATTTCTCTACGAAGAATTTACTTTCACATTTAGTTTATTCAATACGAAAATCTACAATTAAAATTTATGTAAATATTTATTAGTATTACGGAATAATCTTAATATATCTGAGAGTTCCTCTACGAAATTTACAATGGTGTCTTTAAAAAATTTGAACATATAACAATTTTCTTGCTGTATGAATTTTCCATTTATATTTTAAACACACCGATTATTTCTGATGAATGATTTCAAAGTTCTTTCCATTGAAAACTGAGTTAATACGGTAATCTTTAAACATTTAGAAAGCCATTAACTGAACTAGATATAAGGTTTATTTGAGATTTCAGCTGACTTTTAAGAGATTAAACTTCTTAATACACTACAGAGAACTGTATTTGATAATGCCGTTTATGCCAGCACTATAATTATCTACAGAAATCGTATTTTGGTTTCTAAAAGAAAAAAAATGAACGAAAAGACGTCCTAATATATAGCGGGAGAAAATATTTGATAGGGAATACCTAATACTATTTTTACTGGCAGAAATCATTCTTCGATGTACCACTCCTTTTCTCTTTGCGCAAAATTTTTCAGACTTCTCAACATTAGAATGGTCATGGAGTAGAAAAATCAAGGATAAAAAAGGAGTTGGTTTGAAATGCAATTGCATTTGAGACTAAAAGATAAATAAAGTAAAACAAACATATAGTACAAAGAAAAATTATCACTGTAAAATAAAAATAAAACAAAAATGTTAACATAATCATTATTTTCAATAAACTAATTAAACAATAGCACATAATCATAGATTTCATAGACATACAGGGTAAACACTAGGGTGGGCCGAAATATGCCAATTTTTTTTCGAAATAGATTTTAGCATAGTACGCAAAAGATGCGTAATAGGCCAATTAAAACTAACAAACATTTTCTTGAATATTGCTCAATATTTAGCCGCGCCCCTTTGACATTGAAAAACAGAAAAAAAGAGAAAAATCGTTTTTTGTGAAAAAATGTATTTTGAAAAAATTCCAAAATTTTTACTGGCATACAATGAAACTTTTACATAATGGGTCAGTTAGAACCCACAAAATATTTTATCAATTTCTCTCAATATTTTTCTCGCGACCCTCTGACATGAAAAATTGGAGAAAAATGAAAAAAAATATCGGATTTTCTAAAAACCTGTAGTATGAAAAGTATTTTTCGAAATTAATATTGACATTAATTGATCAATTATATAGTACTAAAAAAAATAATAATTCTATAATTATTATGTAATTTAACTTTGTATTCAATGTTTTTCACGAAATTAATATTAGCATATTTTTTCTTGAATTACATGCAGACAGAATAGAGATTAGAACAAAAATCTACAAATTTGAAATGTATATAATAATACCTCATGCATATTTAAAATTAGGTGTTGGAATAATATTGTCCTTTGTTGTCAGACGTTGGAAATTCTTTCCTTGCTTTAAGTTTGTAACGAATATTTCCATCTCTTCCATTTTCACCACAAACTTTCATTGCAGCTTCAGATATTAGTTTAACACATCGTTCAACAGATTATGTGTGACATGGAAATTCCTCGAAAGTTAGTGCTGGAAACTGTTCTTTTTTGCATATTTCTTTCAAGTCTTTGTCCTTTATATGCATAGCAAGAGGTGTGGCTCTGTTACAACACAGTTTTACCAATAATTACATCAATATAATCGGCTGATTCGAAATTGAGTTTAGGAAGCTTGAAAAAACGCAAACCACCCGAGTTCTTTGTCTTCTTTTCTCTGGCGCCGGGGATACGCCTAACTGTTAATTTCTGGATGTGTTTTCTAGAATCATGTAGCATTATTAATAATAGGTGTTCGGGATGCGCAAAATATTCATTGTTTGAGAATACTTTGTAAATTATTTGCTTAACATTGTCTGGAAGCATTGTCTGAAATGTTGGGCACCTTACTGGCAATTCGATTTCATTTTTATCTCAAACCACATTGGAGCATAAACCAGCATTACATACTTCACGAGTATTATGAGATTCTGTGATGGACATGGAGTACCAATGTATAACCATAAGAAAAAAGTTTTCGGGGGTCAGCCATCGTGCATGACTGAGTTTACATGGGCTATTGTCAGCAACGCTAGAAGAGCAACTACCATCTTTCATGGCAAGACAGATACGATATAAATATTGTTGGTCATTATTTATCTTTTTGATATCTTTCAGAACCAAAGGCTGAAGAGTAGAGTCAATTTGATCAAATTTGACAACTGGATTTCTTCACAATCACTTAGAAACAATCCAATAGGTCCAGAATATGAATATGATCCCTTTGTGGAACCGTCCATTTCCAGAATGAGGTACCTTAGTGGCAACTCATTAGTATGTAACACACATATATATATATATATATATATATATTCCATTGTAATGGTCTTCCAATGTATGTCTCAAGCAAATGTATTATTCCTCCTTTACATCCCGTATTCAGATTTGTTCCGTCACATCGGATATCCGATAGGTTCTGCAAACTCACATTATACCTTTTTGTAAATTTGATAATACCTTGGGCTATTTCTTTTGCACTTTCTTCAGCAGTTAACGATATATGGCCTGTATACTTGCTACGTGGTTCCTCTATTAATGCTGCATGCACTTCTGATGTTAAGGATAGGTTATATATATATATATATATATATATATATATATATATATATATATATAGGTTTTGTTTGCGTATTTTTAAATCAGCGAATAAATATCGAGTGAAATTCATTGAATTTTAGGTGGGTTCTAACTAACTCATTACGCAATATTTCCGTTATATGCCAGTACTAATTTCAAAATTACTTTCCAAATTATATTTCTTTCAAAAACCCAATTTTTTATCTTTTTCTCAATTTTTTAATGTCAGAGGGGCGCAGCTAAATATTGGACAAAATTTATAAAAGTTTTGAGGGTTCTAACTTCTCCACGTTCTTAATTTTTTAAATCGCAAATCCATCCAACATTTTATCCATAAACATGAACAGTGGATGGAAGGTTAATTTTTAACGAAATCGCATCCATGAGATAAGCGGCGCATTGCGTTTAATGGTTCCTTGAAGCCAAAGCAGCAGTATTTGTTCAAGAACACAATCCTCCAGCCGTTCAGACTAAAAAGCAATGAATGACAGTGATTAGCACAACACATAACTCAGAAGGACATAACACGTACGAGCTTCATGGACTGTACTACTTTATTGAATCATGATTACTATATATCAAAATCAAGAACAGCAGCTCCATCTGACGCTGATATCGATGCACAAGAAGCGGGACGCAAACATTCTTCCCCCGTTAACATGTCGCACATTCAACAACACTTATAAACAAATATAAAAAACATTTCAATTAAATAAAATTCAAGTTGACACAAAAAAAGGAAAACGCAAGGACACTCCAGTATTCAAATTCATAAACGCAAAGCACTATACACTAGATCAAAGTAATTCAATAACTAAATCCTACAGCACAAAATATTATACAATAAAAATACTATACACTCAATAAAATATTAATAAGTAGAAATTTCTAGAAGCTCACCATAAAATTGCACGACATCAAGAAATCAACCCCAACGAGATTTTCAATTAGCCAGCCACAGAACTAAATGTTTCATGCCTAGTAAGATGTAAAGAAAAGTGAATAATATATTACACAATTAAATAAAATTCAAACTGGCATAGACAACAGACACACTAAGGAAATGGATCGTTTGTACTCACAATTTTGGGCTTTAACCTTCACGACCCTAATTAGAGTATCAATACCACTATATATTTTTGTAATTCTGCCCAAAGGCCATTTAAAAAAAGGCATTTTGTCTTCGATGAGAACAACTAGATCACCGACCCTTACATTTTCCCTTTAGAATTGCCACTTGTTACATTGCTGCAATTCACTTAGGTAGCCTCGGTGCCACTTATTCTAAATGAGCTGAACCAACCTGGTCACCCGTTGCCATATCTTAAGGACACTCTCACTCAAATCACTTAGGTTAGGTTCAATAATAGAGTTCATTGAGTTGCCTATTAAAAAACGAGCGGGTGTTAAGGCGTTTAAATCATCCGCACTGCTCAAAAAGGGATACAGGGGTCTAGAATTTAAACTTCCCTCGATTTGGATGCATACAGTCAAAAACTTCTCGTATATTAGATTTGACCTGCCACGATCCTCCTAAGATGGCATTTGGCAGACTTTACTGAAGCTTCCCACAAGCCACCAAAAGAAAGTACTCTCGGCGGAATGAACTTCCATTCAATTCCCTCAGCTGACAAAGAAACACGAAAGCCTCTCATCTGGCTCTTTAACCAGTTTCAAAAGTCCCTTAATTTCCGAATTTGCACCAAAAAGTTTTGCCATTGTCACAGTACAACTTTGCACACTTATCTCGGCGACCAAAACATCTCTTTAGGGTAGCAATAAAAGCCTCAGATATGAAGTCCAACACAATTTCTATATGAACAGCTTTAGATGAAAAACATACCAATATACATATAAACATTTTATACTAGACACCTTTTCTTCGGTTACGATATCTGATGATAAATGTGACACAGAAATCTACACCAGAGCAATTAAAAGGATAGTCAGGAACTACTCTGTCCCGGGGCAGATAACCCATTAGTTGAGACGTAACAATAGGCCTGGCCTTAAAACAAGCAATACATTCATATACAATTTTCCTACATAAAGAACGACCATTTAGTCGTCAAAACTTTTCTCTTACACAGTGAAGAAGGGAGGGGGCATCAATATGAAGATTTTTAAATGATAATAAACAATTATTTGATTTTTCAATTTATGCTTATTAGGTAAAATTGCCGGGTATTTAGTAACATAAGGTAAATCTGAATTACCCAAGCGTCCACCCACTTTCAATACTCCATCACTATCAAGAAAAGGATTTAAATTCCTTCGTTTAATGTTTGGTAAGACACCCTTCTGGCATTTTAGGTTTCGAATCTCAGCTGAAAAAAACTCCCCTTGGACCAACCTGATCAACCTATTTCCAGCCTGGTCCAACTCTGAGGCACAAAGAGGCCCAGACACTATCTCATTATATCTTTTCACATTATTTACAAAATCGCAAATTTTAATACATAACTAAATATACGAAGTTCTTCACATAAATATTACTCATACACAATAAATTAGTTAAAAAAGATAAATCGCAAATTGTTGGAACACAAATACTGGATATAAGCATCTCACAATCCGCACCAATCTTTAGCTCTCGAGAGTACTCGAATTCATCCATAAGGGGTGATCCTGGACCACTTGAAAATTCACCTCGTTCAAGAAATGATGGGCCATTCCAGCACAATTTTAATTCGGGGAGATCAGGAGGGCTTAACCCACGCGAAACAAGATTCGCAGATTAAGAGGCGATGGCACATGTATCCAATGACAGTTCTCCGTCAATCTCTGCACTTTTGAAACGCGGTTCGCGATAAAGGTCTTCAAATGATTCGCAGGTGTGTTCAAGCAAGGCAGGAGGATCAATGAGGCGGTATTAAGCATGATATCTCTAATCTCCAATTTCAAAGAGGAGCTAATCGTCTGTAAAAGCTGAGACAGAAGACCACAGACACATAGCTCCAAATGGGATATGGAAATAACTCGAATGGGCGCAACACGCGACTTTCTTGCCAGAATGGTCATTTTCGCACTATTGTGTTGATAGAAACATTGCAGGTAGACGACAGATCCGTATGCTGCCTCAGACGCATCTGCAAAGCCTTGAGAGACGATTCTTAACCAAGTGTCGGTCAGAATAAATCTGATTATTTTGACTTTTTCGATGCACTTCATGGTTGTCACAAATTCCCTCCACTCATCGGCGATTGGATTGGGCAGCACATCATCCCAATCCAGACTCTACTTCCATAATCGCTACAGAAAGACCTTTGGTCTTGTTAACACAGGGCCCAAGACACCCAAAGGGTCATATAGTTTAGCAATTACACTTAGCACTTCACGCTTGGTATATGACGGTTTACTTGAAATGGACACCTTAAACACAAAATGATCTTGGAACGGCTTCCAACTACCATCCTACCATCTTCACAGTTAAGTCAGTGTCAACAGAGAACGAATGTTCGACGTTTGATGAAAACGAATTGTTCAAAAACTCAGGAGAATTAGAAGACAACTTGTGAAGGGTCATTCCACACGATTTCAGGGCATCTCGCAGATGTGATTGTAGCCCGTCGGCTACAATCACAGATGCTTCACTCACGATGTCATCCATGTAGGTGTCGTGCAGCAGAACTTCAGATGCCAGATGAAATCGCGATTTTTCATCTTTGGCCAGCTGCTGCAGGGTTCGTATGGCAGGAAAGGGTGCGTTGGACATCCCATAAGTTACCGCTTTCGAACGATAAGCTGAAACCTTTGCATTGGTTTCTGTTTCCCACACGATACGTTCGAGGTCTCGTAGATATGGGTCGATTAGAATCTGCCTATACATTTTTTTAAATCAGTAGTAAAGGCAAATCTGCTTCTCCTAAAGCTGGGAATTGTCTCAAAGACGTCCTCTGTGACGTCCCCTTTCATTAATATATGTATAGACTTATGTCTGTTGTGGTGGAGATGAGGAATTAAAAACAAATCTCAACTTATTTGTCAATTTATCAGGGCGTGGAATACCATGATGGGATATGTGGCCAGTTCACTCGACTCAACTACCCTTTCCAAATGACCCAACTCCTCATACTTTCTCGGAAAGTTCGTATACAACAACAAATACTCAGAATCCCTAGACAAACGCTTCCACGAATTAAGTTGCCTTACAGCCATGTCTTTAGAATTTCCTAAAGACGACGGATCCTTCTTCCAGGCCCTTGATACTACATATCTACCCTCCTTATTTATCTTATGGGTACGGACAAACTGATCTTCACACAAAAATGCCTCTGTATCTCCCGTACATTCTATATCAACACTCTCAATTTCCCAGAATTTTTTCAAGGTTTTATTTAAGTCATCGTCAAGAATCAACCCACAATGAATGCGATCTTCCGCCACCTAATCGAAACTCCCACTAACAACATAACCAAGCACAGTATTCTTCAACAATAATTGCGAATTCTGAGCTTAAATCTGTTCCTTCCTCAACAATTCATAAAAAAGTCTCAGCACCTAATAACATGTCAATTTTATCCGGAACATTGAAACAATGATCAGCTAATCACACAAACTCCGAAACATCTACATCCACATTAATTACTTTATTTGGAATGAAATCGGTAATTTTGTTAACCACACTAACATAAATAATTCTATCTCTAAACTTTTATCCTTATTTGCCTCTGGGGTCCCAACACAGTTCTTCACAATCATAGTAGTATCATTAACGCACGGAAAAACAGTATTTAATTGTTACATTTTCAATTGCAACCTTTCCGCACACACCTTAGTACACAAGCAAGACTGAGATCCGACATCTAACCTAAACCTATTGTGAAAACTTAACAGGCGCGCGAATAGTACTCAAAAGAACGTTTTTTTCCTTTTCCCCTCTCAAGTCCTGTCGCCACGAATTGGGATTGCGAAATCGCTTCCACAGTTTCCTCGCTCTGCTTTGGAACAAAAGCAGGTGCATCCAATTTCAACTGAGAAGCGGGATTGCCAGAATTCTCACGCGGGAAATGAATCATTCTATCGTGTGTTTTAAGGCAAAAACAGTTATTTACTGAACGGCATTCGTTCAATTTATGGGGGGAAAACAACGAAAACAAAGATTATTTCGTTTTACCACCTCCGCTCTATCCCATACTGAAAGCCGTTTAAATTAGCAATACGTAGAAAGAGGTTGAGACACCATTTACAAAGAACACAATTTGTATTTTTAGTTTCAGACACGAAGATTTTGGATATATTCTTATCCGCTCGCCAATTAGGAGTCGGCCATTTATTTCCTTTAACTTGTTTTGTTTCACTCACGGCATTTCTATTGATTAGTTCTTTTTGTACTCCTACCTCTCGATGACAAGTAAATATCACACTCCCGACCGAGCCGTTGAGGTTCAAAAGAAGCGTCACCCTGTTTGACTCCAATATGACTCATCAATTATCGATCAAGCGTTTCGAAAATCTTATCGGAAACTATTAGATCATACAGAGATCTAAAATCAGTCACCTTACGTAATTAAACCATTTCCAAGATGGACAATTTGATTAATCACGTTAGGGTGTCGCTCGTGAATCGGGAATTTGAGTATTCTGCATACTGCTTCATTGCTGCTGCTGATCTCCCCATTTGATTCTGATGAATTTCATTTAGGTTATTTTCTCCATTGATGAGTTCAAACACAGCCCTCTCAGATCTTTTGTTGATGTACTTGATAGACTTCACAGAAATGCAATACGCTACATTGATATGCGCATTAAAATTTTTTGTTAAGAAAGAGCAGTACGGCACAACCCAAGTATTGTCCAAAGACACTTCTGAACCTCTAAAATTGATGCTTGCAGTAAATCTCCAGTCTTCTGAAGATCTAGGACGATATAATGGATATCCGACCTGTCCTGTTTGTGTTTCTTTTAAAAGAGGACGAGGCTATCGCTTCCCTATTAGCACAAGATGCTGTACAATATGGCTACGATATCCTCACGATATTGTGTGGTATTCAGAATATCGAATAACATCGTGGGGATATCGTGCAATATTTTGTGCTAATAGGGTTTGTTCAAATTCCATCCTTCGTGCATGGAGAATGTGGATTTATACTTCCGCATGGACCGTGCACCATCTGCGTTGTTACAATGCAGAAAAGATCATGGTCTTCTTGTGGATAAGGGATTTCTGCTCTAATAAAGTCATCTCCTCTGTGAACATGTAATGAGTCTTTGAGACAAATGAGAATGTGGTCATGAGGAAGTACTCAGTTCTGCTACTCTATCGTAAACATATGACACTTAACTTCTATAAAAAATCTTTGCTTTTGTGATAAGACACATGAGTGCTTTTTGCTTTTGATAAGAGACACTCTCCAACAAATCGTGACGATTCTGTGGTTTTAGCATAATGAAGAAATCTTGCTGTATCTCCGTCGCGGGAAATGGAAGGAAACTGAAGTTTAAGAAAAGTGATTTTGGAATACATTAAGACTTTAAAATATATAATATTAGAATTTGAAATAAAATTCAGTAAGATTATTACATATAT
>BGPR01000215.1:322007-348026 GCA_013235015.1 Araneus ventricosus | reverse complement strand
AATACATTAAGACTTTAAAATATATAATATTAGAATTTGAAATAACACACTCATATATATATATATGTGTGTGTGTGTGTGTAGTTTTTTACTATCATGCGTTTTCTCATTTCTCAAAATCTTCTCTCACACCTTATTTTATTTCCCTCTTCTGCTTCCTTCTCCTCTCCCGTGGATATAAAATATTTCCAGCTTTCTGTCGTCATGCTCCCACAGTTTTCGTGTCCTTTGTTTTTGGACTCTTTTATTTATTTATTATCATAATTTTTTTTAAAAACTTCCCAGCCTTGGATCAAAAACAGTCTTATAGGTCCAGGGTTCCCAAGCGGATTTTTTTTACTCCAGATAAGTTTTTAGCCTCGCATTTACAGTGAGAAGAACTAAAAAGCTTTTTTTTCCTATTGTTACTTCTTAGGTAGTTCTTTTACTCGCACTGCACGATGCACGATTGGTCGGGTTGAAGGGGAATAACTGCCCCGGCAGCCTTTTCTGTAATTTCATTGCTTTTTTAAAATAATATTTTTAATATCAACAATCCAGATCTGAATTTTAGAATTTATTTCTGCATATTTTATAATGAGAGAAAGCTCTAGTGAATCATCTTCCATAATGAATCTTCCTCTCGTTGATTTTGGTATACCGCCACTTAGAAGAACGGAATCCTCCATCGAAGACTGCCCAATAAGTGACAAAGACACTCCAATAGAACTTTTGAAAAGACTCCGTCTCCTGGTCATCAGCCGCCCACCGGATAGCATGCGCTCCCACTTACCAGTGCCCCTAAAGAAGGAAGTAAATAATATCATAGACCTATTAAGGGGGAGAATCGCAACAGAAGACAAGAAGGAAGAGGGTACAGAGGCTGAAACTCAGTTTAACAGCTCGCAAGTGCTAAGTCTTCCCAAATCATTAGAAGGGACAAATGCCCACCAGCCTGTTGATAAACCAGGCCAGAATGAACTGGCAGCAAGAAGATCCCAAATGAAGCTTTCCTATGCAGAAGCGGCAAAACTGAATAACAAAAGAAAGAAGCCAACTCTGCTCCTCTACCCATCAGAGGAAAATTATAAAGAAATTGAAGAGATCCTAACAGAAGAATTAAAAATGGACAGCACCAATTTCAGGTTCAAGAATGTATGGAAAATTCAAAACAAAGGACTATCTATAGTCTGGGACAAGCATCAGCAACATGAAAAACTCAGAGAAACGATTCTATCAAACGACATCCTGAAAAAAAATATTTCTTTAAGATTACCTGGGAAGAGATATCCGAGTCTGATAATATACGACCTGCCCAATGACACCACAAACGAAGACGTGCAAATTGCCCTGAAAGCCTATAGTAACTGGGGGAGGTTCTGCGACTCCGATTTAAAATGAGAGGTCTTAGAGAAGGGACGAGGCATTGGGTCCTAGAAGCTCCTTGCGAAGCCTTCTTCAACCTCAGACAACTGAGAAAGATTCCGATAAATTGGGCCATGTACCAAATGAAGGAATTCCTTCACATAAAGAGATGCTCGACATGCCAAGCCTATGGACACACAGCTAATTCTAAAGAGTGCACGTTCACCACTCCATTCTGTGGATGCTGTGGACTCAGACACAACACCAGAAACTGCAGAAATAATGAACTTTACTGCTTTAACTGTGCCGAAAGCAACAGAAATCGATGCACTAACTACAAAATCCGGCACAGAGCCATAGATAGTCATTGCCCCTGTTATAATAAAGAAGTAACAGCATACAGAAAAACAAGGGACTATTTTTAGTATGGATAATAGTATTTTTGAAAACACCAATTTCCCTACAACATTGCAACAGAGTCTTCAAATGAACCCCTAAAAATTCTTGAAATCAACTTAGCTAGAGCAAAGGCAGCCACCAATCAACTCCATTTAACAGCAAGCACGATCAAGCCAGATGTAATCTTGGTGCAAGAACAATACATTAATAATAACGGAATCCCGAGAATCCCTCAAACCTGGAAAACATTCAACTCCTCAAATCAAAAGGCTGCAATCCTAATTCCTTCATCTAAATTAAAACCTGCCTTGTTGGCAACAAAAGTGAACATGGTAGCGCTTAAAATCCAGACGTCATCATTTCCCATAACAATAATTTCATCCTACTCCTCACCAGAACAAAACGTTCACACAACTCTCCAGGAAATTCAGGAGATCATCTCCAGCTTACCAGAGGAAAAGATCATAATTGGAGCTGATCTCAATGGACATAATACCCTCTGGGGCTATAGATCAAATGACAATCGAGGCAAAGACATCTTGGACTTTATCCTGGCTAATAACTTAAACATCATCAATAAACCAGATGCTCTACCAACCTTCCAGAGAAATAATAGTGTTGGCTGGCCAGACCTGATCTTATGCTCCCAATCACTTATAGATTCTTCCATTAATTGGGAGGTTCTAGAATTGCATCAACAGTAGCCAATCAATTTTAAAAAAGATACAAGACACGCCATGAGAATCACCTAAGATTTCTCAATATCCTTGGTAAAGAAATTTATCATCTAGAAAGAAAAATAAAAGCAGCCAGAAACTCAGGAGAACTTAATAACGCCACAATAGAACTGCAAACATTAATCGTAAATGCAGGCAACAAAAGTTTCAAAATCAAAAAGCAACTATTCATAACAAAACCAAACTGGTGGACAGAGCAGCTAGAAATTCACAAAAAGAAAGTTAGAGCACTAAAAAGGAGAGCACAACGGGCGCCGGAAATTGAAAGGCAAGCAAGATACAAAGTCTTTAAGAAAGAGAAAGCGAAGTACAAAAGACATATTAAGCAAGCAAGGAATATGGGTTGGAGAAAATTCTGCAGCGCAGCCTCCCATCCGTATGGGAAGCAGTACAAGGAGGCGTTTCGAAAATCAGTTTTCCCATCTCAAATCCCGTACTTAATGAGCGGAGATCCAAAGAAAAGTCTGCAAGAGGCAGCACAAAACATCCTGGGCCAGATTTTCCTTTCCCCTGCCATTTCAACAAGTTACAATTTAACCACCTCAACATAGCCACCTGATCCTCCATTCTCCCCCCAAGAAATCTCGACGGCAATAGAACATCTTCCGTCAGGCAAAGTCCCGGGTATAGATGGAATCGACAACCTCCTAATTAAAATCATTCATAAGCGCTTCAATAATATCTTTCCAACCCTCTTCAACAAGTGCCTGCACCTAAGCTGCTTCCCGGATTCCTTGAAAATAGGAAATATATTCTTATTCCAGAAAGGAGGAAAAGACCAGCGGCTGGCCTCCTCTTATCGTCCTATTTCACTCTTACCGACAATAGGGAAGGTGTTGGAGAAACTTATGACTCAGAGGCTGACTTATCATCTGGAGTCCACCAACAGCCTGAACGACCGACAGCATGACATCAGGGAAGGCAAATCTGTGGATACAGCCATCAACGATCTACTCAGCAAAATTAAAACAGCAAGAAGAGATGGCAAGCATGTCTTAGCTCTCTCTATTGACATCAAGGGAGCCTTTGACAACTTCCAGCATCGAACTATACTTTGAGAGTTTGATACTTTTTGATACTTTGATACTAGAGTTTGGACGCCAACACCTGCCCAGTTAACATAAATAGACTATTTCACAGCCTTCTTCAAAATAGGAAAGTGACACTACTGACCACACAAGGTAGGGCCACAAAGGATCAAAAGCAAGGCTGCCCTCAAGGTTTGTGCAGTGGCCCTGCCCTGTGGAACCTCGTAGCCAACGAAATACTCAATGAAGTCTGGCCAGATAGCGTTCATATACGAGCCTTCGCAGATGATTTTGTGCTGGTCATTGAAACGGATACAAATAAAAGTCTTGTAGCAGACACGCAAAGTGCAATAACCCAATTCAACTCCTGGTGCTCAGAAAATGAACTTGCCATTCCAACAGAAAAAACAAATTATATCTTATTCAGCAA
The DNA here is from genome assembly GCA_013235015.1 of Araneus ventricosus. Lineage (NCBI taxonomy): Eukaryota > Metazoa > Arthropoda > Arachnida > Araneae > Araneidae > Araneus > Araneus ventricosus. Next base: position 344,088 of record BGPR01000215.1, on the reverse strand, counting down.
AATGGTAAGAAGTCCCAAGATCACATGGAACGGGTATAAAATAAATAGAGTTAAATCTTTTAAGTACCTAGGGATACACGTTGATGATCGACTCAACTGGCTGGAGCACATTAATAAGCAAGGAGAGAAAGCCATCAAAATGCAGCAAAACCTGAAAAGAATCGCAGGTGGAAATTGGGGAATCTCTCAGATACGCAGACGGACTCTCTATAAAACGGTTATTGAGAGAATGCTAGCCCACGGATCTTCAGCTTGGTGTCTAAATCCAACATTCAAAATGAAGAGGAAACTTTCTTCGATTCAAAGGCCATTCCTACTCCATATATCGGGAGCATATCGCACCACCCCAACGGCAGCGTTACAAACCTTACTCGGTTTCTCACCCTTACACATGCAATTACAGTTCGAAGTCAGGTTTACATCAATTTATCGTCTAAGAATCCCTCTTCCCCCTATAATTACATATACCCAACCGCAAGATCTGGAGATGAAGGCAACAGGCTGGTCCACTCATCCTTCAGAACATCTCAAACCGAACCAAATGTCTTTTGAAGACGGAGAAGCATATATAGCACGAAAAGACATTTTAAATATTTTCACAGATGACTCGAAAACCGAACACTGAGTTGGAGCTGCCTTCTGCGTCTTGACCAATGACATCTGGGCCTACCAGTGGTCTGCTAAACTCAACGGCAACAACACCGTATTTCAAGCTGAACTCACTGCACTTCATGAAGCAGTAATATACGCATCTCATCTGCCAAACCACAATACCTCTAAAACACACGTAGACAATAGAACAAGTATCATGGCATCTTCCAGCTCAAAGAGCACAAACGAATCAGCTAGAAAAATTTTCAAAATCCTCCTTACAAATCCAAGAATAAAAGTCTCTTGGGTTAAAGCGCATGCAGGCAATATAGGAAATGAGAGAGCAGACCAACTGACAAAAGACGCAACACAACATGGGCAGCCCTATTCACATACTAAGTTTCCTAAACCGCACATAAAAGGCCTCTTCCGGAAGAGGATGCTTGAGGAGTGGCAAACCTCATGGAAGAATGGCGTTACAGGCAGAAAAATCTATAACCTCAAGCCCTCAGTTAGTCTCCGTCCCACTAACTGGATTAGAGAGGATGTTATCTTCTTCTCTCAACATGGACCTTTCCCTGCCTACCTCAAAAGGTTTCACTTGTCTGACATTTGTGGTGAAATTGGCACGGCACTTTATTACGCCACTGAGTGTATTCATACAGTGTCTTGGCATATGAGGAAGCCAGCGCCAAACTTCGAACAAGAATGGCTGAAAAGGGTCGCCAATAACCTCGTCTCCAGGCAGAAAATTCGTTAGATTATCAAATTCATTAGCGAAAACAGAGATCTTTTCCGGCCTCCCTAGCCTTCAACTTCCCAGCGAACTGAACTAAGTAGCTGAATTACCGGACATTCCCCCTTCAAATAAAAGAGAGTTCTAACAAGATCTAAAGAAAAGAAGACTATTACGAACTAATAGTGTAAAAGTGAAAATGCCTGTGCTGTACATAGTGTATATATTTCCTTCTTTTTGTTTATATTTGTTTTTCTTTTTCTTAAATAAAATTCCCGTGTCTTACCCATCAAACCGTTCAGTGACCGGTTTTAGCCTGGATACGGGGGTAAGAGACGGCGTTCTGTTCTATATCTCCGTCCATGTGACTATTTTATAATTCAGTAAATAACGTAAGACGTTCAAAACAAACGCCATTAAAACCATAATTGTTTGCTCTTTCTAATGGTGAATACATAGTTATGATCATTATTTCTCATGTATCGACCACAAACGTGCGAAAAATCATCCTTAACGACAAAACATTAAATAAAAAATTTTTGAGATTAAATTTTAAAATATAGGAAAGGAAATTGTTTGTTTTGTCTTCTGGTATATCTTTTTAATTGATACGATTATTAGAAAAAATGCAATGCAGAAATGAGTACGAAAAATCACTCAGAACACCACAGAATATGAAATAAAATATTTCTAGATCGAATTTAAAAAATCGGGCTTGGAGGTGCATTCAGCCAGCATCAGGGCTTCCTGAGTGCCACATTTGAGGCCTGAAGTGCAATATTTTATGTCTGAACATCGCACACATACACAAACATTGCCTTTTATATATATTTCGCCCTCGATTTTTAAATCATCTTCATTGTATTTGTCTTTTATTCCAGAATTTCTCCATTTTTAATTGTCCGTGATTTTTGAGGGATAACGACAAATTTTTACTGTCTTTCGTATGTCGTTAGCAGAAAAAAGCACCTATTGATATCATAGGCGTGATTCTCTTTCTGACGAACGGTCTGCCACGATATTTTTCAATTTAATAAATTTTTGTTTTCCTTTTTTCATCCTTTGTTTCTTGTATGCTTTTGATATTTTGTCTTTTGTTTTTTGCATGTTTTGATATATGTATTAATATCAAAAGTATTAATTTACATGCACAACAAAAATTGTACATCCAAGCATACAAAAATTAGTATTGAAACCAATGCATTAGAAGATTACAAATCCTTACAAATTAAATGGTAACAGAAATTATTAAATCTACAATAAACAATTAAACAAACAATAAATCCCAAATAATTTTTATAAGACTTAATCTGAAATCATACTAAATAAAATATTTAAAGGATTATGAAAGCAGATTCATTAAATATAGCAAACCCCTAATTGTATACACTCCCTTGGAACTAATATTTATTTATTTATTCAAAGAAAGCACACTACAGAGATGACTTCATTTACAGAGTTCATGATAAAAAACATACAAAAAACACAAGCCACAAAGTGAATTAAAACACAAAGAAAAAAGTAACTGCAGAGAATACAACAGTTTAAAGTTCAAATCTCAACAATTATAAAAATGTAAACACATAAATGTTTATAAATGAAAACACGCAATTACAAAGGCACTAAAAATGCATTGAGGCTCCAAAAGTCCATTTTGCACATAGTCACATGAAAATCATAAAAAAATCACACAATTTTTTTAAAAAGAATTTAGAACACCAAATCAAAAACCATTAAAAAGACAAGGGTTAAAAATTCAAACACACACAATCACTAGATCAACGTATAAAAATCTTAATATGTATAGTCAAGTGTAAGAAAAGAAAAAGAAATCAGGTCATGTATATAAAAGTTGAAAACAATTCGATTTAAAAACAGTAGGAGACATATGATAAATGTCCAGAGATCTTGTTAAAAGTCTTATAAATTTATACAATGAGAACCTGTCAATATAATTAAATCTAGAAGACACATTAGGAAACGAACCCCGGTTCCTCAAAGATCTGGCAGGCACAACGAAATTTACAGCGCTCAGCATATCAGTACAATCTATGGAACCATTGAATACCATGTGAAAGAAAAGAACTCAAGAATCATTTTGTCTGGAACACAAACTAGGTATATTGGACATATCACGTAGACAGGAAGAAGATATATCTTATAAGTAAATTCCATTTTTCTTGTAAAACAAATATCGCAAGAAGTTGTTTTGAATTCGATCAATAATTTCAATTTTATTACGGTAATTGGGATCCCAAATGATACTACAATATTCCAGACTGGATCGTACATGAGCGTAGTATAAAACCTTCAGGGCAATTTCACTCGAAAATTCCTTAGTTTTGTGTTTAAGAATTCCAAGTCTACGATCTGCCTTAGAGACCATGGAATTAATGTGTTGGGAAAAATGAAGTTTAGTGTCAAAGATAATACCTAGATCCGTGACTGAATCAGTTCGTGATAGAACAAGATCATTAATTGCATGAACATGATTCAAGGGCTGAGATTTTCTAGTATAACTAAAGATGCTACATTTTTCAATGTTCAGGGGTAACTTGTTGACTGTGCACCACTTAAAAAGACAATCAAGGTCACACTGCAGAAGGACAATATTAAAAATATGCAGCACTTAAAATAGCACAGTAAAAATTTGAAAAAGACAATCCTATATAGAAACCCAACAATTCTAATGGCTTGGAGAAGTATTATATTCGTATATAATATGGTATTAAATTATATACTCTAGAATAAGGATATATTTTTAAATATGACTTTGATAAAAAAAAGACTTCCACAAGAAACTTTACTTATCTTTTAATATTTATAAAGTGAATGAAACAATTCTAGATAGCCTCGTGTATGGTTTTAAATCTGTCGTTGACTCTTGGTAATTCCTTTTTACTTATATTGTTTCTTCAGAAATAAAATTCTTATTAAGCTCTAATATTTTTAAAGTTGACAAAACTATGATAGTCATGAAACCTCTCCTCTTTGATTTCTTTTAGTTATGAAGCAATGTGTGAACATCGTGGCAAATACAACTGCTTTTAAGAAAATGAGAGCAAAGATGTTCACCATTAAGGTACCTGGTTGTGACAAGTACGAAATTTATTCGGACAATTACCTGAGATGCCTCGCCAAGGATTACCCGTTCAACATTTACCATCCTTCTGGTACTTGCAAAATGGGCGATGTTGATGACGAGACAACCGTCGTGGATCCTGAATTAAAGTAATGTTAAAACTGATGATTATTTTCGTTCACATAACTCACACTGAGGAATATGAATCGGAGGAAGGCTATTAGTCCCATACCCTTTATCAACCTTTATTCCAAATCTGGTAGACTGATGTGCCCTTTAGCAACAAATTTTTCTTTACACTCCGGCTCACTACTGGAGTTGTTTAAGGAAGTTAAACACAAATGTGGGCCAGTGTCTGCTAAATGTCCTCCAAGAAATGGAAATTGTATTTAAATTGATAATGGTTTTGTATTTCACACGCGTGGAAATTTTTAATAATTTTTAATGAAATATTGAATAAAACTTAAGAATTATCGTCAATATTCCTTGAGAACTAAAGAAGGAAGCAATTTTCTTAGACTTATAGACGGGTTGATTGTTAGACTATGTTGTACTGTCATTACAACACAAAATCTATTTTGCTTTGCATTACTTTACATTAATTTTGAAATGTCGATAAAAATCTGGAACCTCTGCATAAATTTAAAAAAATTTCTCTATCTTTTTAGATTTATAAAATTTAATTTCTGAATAAGGTTTGATGAGAAGCACCTCCACACACCTGAGAACCTAGCATAAAATCTGGCGCATTTGTTCCTATGGACTTTGAATGATTAATAGGACATTTTAAATAATGTAGCCATCCCACCTCCAAGAGGTGACACGGAAACCTTTTGAGATAGAAATTCAATATATAACAAGAAAGTTCTTCGTTCCATTTCAGCAGTAAAAGGTATCTTACTCTTTCGCTATTTTAGAAATCACTTGATCTCAATTAATAAAATTTGTCACAAAGATTAATTATTCAAATATATTAGAATCAATTACTTTGTTTTTTTTATCTGATACTCCCTTGAAGATTGAGGGAGCAGTAGCTTCGCTATTGACCACGCTACATTACAAAAGTGCATATAATGTTCATTAATATTTAAGAAACCTTTTCTTTACATTGACTTTTACCCGTTAATGATCCCTAAAAAGGGACGCTTCTAAAATTGTATCATAAATTCACAGAAATTATTTTTTCAACATAAATATTACAAAAAAGGTATTTCAAAGCGTTTGTTTATTCTATATTTAATCGATGACAGCGCGGTTTAAGCTTTCAGATGACATTGCAGCCATATTACTTTCCAAATCAGATTCGAAACAAGTTATTTGCAATGTTAAGAATTTAATGGTATTTATATCAACTAATTTGCTTGCATTTGAAAAATATATCAATAAATTCAATTGTAAGAATGTTTCTTTTTTGGATTTCCACATAATCTTAGAATTTGATAGAGTTTTTTGTATTTTGCATTAGGTCCCTAAATAGGAGCACTAGGCTTAAGAGTGCACAAAAAAAAAATTTCTCTTAATAAATTTTTTTAGTAATTTTCCAACTGATTTCACGACATGTAATATTAATATACAAGTTCTTAAAAAGGCGACTTTGGAATTAATGGGTATACCGGAACGTTGTTCATAAAGGTGGCAAAGAGTTCCTGGATAACGCAGTATATCAAATATTTCTTTTCTTCATATCAGACGACATCCCATATGCACGTATTTTGCTTCTTCTTTGTACATTTAGTAGACATAAAAGCATGCAGAACAGGGCGGTACAGTCCAATGATAATTGAAGCTGCTACTGCTGAGAAAGCATCTCGGTGATCACTATTCCCATCCAAGTAGTTCTAATACAGTCGGTGTTTGTACATTTTTACAACGATATTGTTCCGCTGTAGGGAAAATTCGTTTGCTTTAAAAAATTTATTTTTCACAAAAATTGCATTTTTGCAGCTATAAGCTATCATCTGCAACATTCAAAATGGCGTTTTTAAAGAAGCGAAGGATGAAAGACTACGTTTTGGATCTTTACAAAGAGAGTCAATCTTATCCAGTTATCTAAAGACGCTGTGAAAGCTATGGCTTTTTGATATCTAAAGTCACAATAGGTAATATTATTAATAAGAAAGGGAAAATCGTCCAAGTTTGGTTTCAAGTGGGAAAATTGTTCCAAATACTTATCCAAGGATAAAACGCATTTCTTCGAATATTGCAAAGGTGAGATCTTTAATATTAAAAGAAGATTCTCCAAGTCAAAGATTTGTTGAAAAATCATTAAAATAGTCAGTATCAACTGTAAGCAAAATTATAACACTGATTTGAATCCCAAAAATGTGAAAAGTACAATTTTCATCGTCTTTCTCTACGTCATATAACTGAACCTAGAATACGCCTCAGAATTCTTTATAAAAAGCATTTTCCGACAAAAATGGAAAAAAAATGTTGTAAAAATAGATGAAGCTTGAATCTATTTAAATGACTTCAAGAAAAAAATTCAATTTATTAGCATCAAAGAGAAGAAAAATATCTTAAAACTTCGTCAAAGAATCTGAAGAATGTTTTCCTAAGGAAATTACGATTGTTGTTGATTTTTCACGTAATGGCAAAATAAAAGTAAATACAGTGAATAAAAATGTTAAGATTAACTCTACATACTATCAGGAACATATTTTATCTACAATGTTGAAATATGAAATAACATCTATTTACCCACAATGCCATCAACCAGTAGAACTGTACTAAAACAAATCTAGCAGTTGAACATCACAATCCACTGTTAATTTCGTGAAAAAAATAGAGCAAGAAGAGGGTATTAAGACTGTAACCTTCACTGATATTCCTGTTAAATAGTTCTATTATACCCATGAGTTTTTTAGATTTTGGACTTTTAAAAATCGCATTTTCCAAACGTCTACCTACAACCTTTTCTGGACATCTGAAAGCTTTTCCAGAGAAATGGGGCAAAATACCTCCTCCGATACCACAAAAATCATTATTGCGACGGAATTTACGCTGTAGAAAAATAGTTAAGAATACGGGCTATGAAACTGAACATTTCAAACACAAAAAAATGTGTAAAATAGTTCTTCAAATACCATAAAAATCGTTCTAAAAATGTGCAAACACCCTCTATACGATCAAAAACCATAGGAATAAACTTGATAAATGTGTAAAAAATTTAGTTTTAAAAACCATTTAAATATCTCAGGGTAATAACATTCTATATTTAAAACGCTGGACATGAAGTTTGATAGAAATATTTCTCTAGACTGAAATTGAGTGGAAACACACATTACGTGATTCACCAGTGATATGGCCGCTAGTAGCTTTCTACGTATTAAAAACTTTGTTGTCGTTGATGTAGTGTTATACAGAGTGTGTGTTTATGTGTTTTAAATTGTGACTATGCAGATCCATGTATAGCATGATATATCAATAGCGATGAAACCCATTTTGATAGGAAGATTAATATCATAGGGAAAAAAGTCTATGATAAAAGAGAAGAAGTTTCAGAAGTCGCCGATCGAAGAAAACGCGGCGTTGGTGTTATAAAACGCAGGTAAAATTTCCAGATACAAATACACAACTACGTCCAAAGGTTGCAATCAAAAATTAATTTATAGTGTAACATAACATTTTATTCAAATATTCACTTCTCTGGAGGGAAAAATAGCCCCTTTCAATGTAACCACTATTCTTGTGGACCACGCATTGCATCCTGTATACCTTATTCTTACCGGCCGAACGAGACATGTTACCAGAAATGTATATCCGCGGGGAAAAAAGGATCCACCCAGCATTATTCCGGCACTAATCATTTCTTCTTAAAACTAAAGGTACCGTTTTGCAGGAAATAACTTATACTAAAAGATTCGAAGGTTGAAATTATCTTAAGGGGACATATACATATTTAAAATTGCACTAACTACAAAATTCTCAATGGCAACACACTTTCTTGATGCCATAAATAAATTTCTCATGAAAAATATCCAAGGATATTAATTTTTGTTCATATGTCATTAATAGATAGAAAGATATTTGACATTTTGTGTTCTCGACATAAAAGGGGTCGTCTCCACATTTGCTTACTAAAATTCTCTGCTTACCTTTAAATTTTAAATTATTTCGCACTTTAAATGTTATTTTCAAAGTAATAATCTACATTTTACAATCGGTAAAATTTGATGCGTAAAAAATAAATCGACTAATATTACACCACATTAATTTATAAAGTTTTAATAATATTCATAAATAGTTAAAATCTTTTTATATTTAAGTTTAAAAATAAAGTGGCGTAATGATTATATTTGATAATGAGAACGATTTCGAAGCATCATTTTACAGCGAAAATTGAAAATTTAATGTAACTTCAAAACTTCTCCTACGAATATGCTGAAATTTTGCATAGGCTTATCAAATGGCCATCTGTTTCGATTACTGTTAAAATTTATAAGTGTTGCTATTAAAAATTTTTAACATAAATTTTGATAAAATATTTCATAAACTCAAAATAATTTTAAAATTAAAAGTAAAAGTTTAAAATGTGCAGAATAAATCATACTTCTACATAAAAAATTCTAGGTAAATAGTTACATTATTTCTCAAGATATCAATAAAAATTCAAAATTTTACTTTAACACTCAAAATTTCTGAACAACTCAGAACAACTCAACTTAACAACTCAAAATTTCATTTGCTTATAATACAGAAACCAAAAATTCTGGGATGATGAAAATTGGTATTCCAGCATTAATTTTTATGTAGATTCGAAATATTTTAAGAAAAATATGTGTTTCAGTTGGAAATTTTGAAGTTAGTGCAATTATAAATATGCAGATGACCCCTTATAAATTTGCTAGACATGGAATCTGTTAGTAGACGTTATTTCCTGAAAATTAGTACTTTTTGTTTTAAGATAAAATGATTAGCGGCGGAATAATGCTGGGTGTATCTTTTTTTTCGCGACCGTATATTACAAATGTAATATGCTATACTTTAGTTTCATCAAGTTCGGGACCACACCAAGGCGTAGCATATCTACAGATAATGTAACATTGGGTTAGATCTTGAAGGTTAGTCGCTCATGCAACTGCAAAAGCTGACATATGAAAATTTCTTTCGTAAAATGATGACACAACAATGGAGAGCTGCGATAGAACAAGGAGTGATAGTGCTCCATCCTTTTTAAAATTTATTTGATAACGGCAATGCCTTTGCTGAAGAGAAGGAATGACAAAGCTAGACCGTTAAGTTTTACTTGCCTTTTATGTCACCAGCGTCGCATTTCCCCCTATCGCCGAGTTAAAATTATATTTTTAACCCTCTGAGCGACTAATAGATCAGAGTAAGCCGTCTGAAAAATATCTCTCTGCTTGTCAATGGGTTCCTTTAAGAAATATACCCCGTCGTACAAGAGGTGTTTGAAAAAGAATCGCCTGAATTCCCCCCCCCCCTCTCATTGCTATCTGCGGGAGGTCTAATTATCCCAGCGGGGAGAGTCTTCCGCTGTTCCTTATCGCTAAAAGATCCCCTTCCCAGAGCCGCCGGAGGGGAATGTGAAAGGTGCGACCTCAAAAGGCCCCGCGTCGCTGACTGATTTTGTAAAATGAAACTGATTTCTGTTTTTTTAAATCCAAGCATTGGCGAATCCAGTGGGGCTGCCCAGGCTGCAGCCACCCCCAGAGCTGGCAGAATTCTGGATTTTATTTAAAATCACTGCAACTGTTTTTTCTTAACTTCCCTTTTTAAAAAAAATAATTAAAATGTGACAACATTGCTTTCTTGTTTGACAGGCTCGAAAAGTTTCCTACTTTTCTAGTCATCGCACTTGTAATTGTAGTGTTGACGCAGTCGAAAACATTTTTTGGCTATTTTTTTCATTGTATTTTTTTATTAAATTATCGAAAGTAATGTAGTTTTCTTTATGATTTTTACTGTCAAAGAAAAGAGAAAATCTGTAAGGTTAAAGTGTTTTGTTTTACATGAACCATGAGGTTTGATATTCGTCACGACGATACAAATTTTTTATGACCTCATCCCCCCAGACCCGAATCCTGGATTCGCCACTGAATCCAAGTATAAATACATTTGAATATAATTATACAATTTGTGCACTTTTTACATCTACCAATCTAAGGCAAGGTTGGGTTCTTTAAAGTCGCGAAAGATTAGAATACCTTACAAGCTGCACATAAACTGTTACAAACTGAGAAACATTATTGACTGAGAATATGAAAAAATAACTGAAAACGAAACAAAACGTTAAACATGTGTTTCTGTATGAATAGTGGCTATAATTTTATAAAGTGGCTATTTTTTATATTTAGTTAAAAAAGAAACTTTTATTTTAGTTAAGAAAGCTAAGCAAATCACAATCGTGTTAGATTGCACTCCAGGCTTGAGCCATTAAGAAAAATTGTCTGTTAGTTTAAGATGTTAATGACTCTGAAAGCACATATACAAGCAGGGCCGAATTAAGACCTAAACGGGCTTGTAATCAATACAAGTTTCAATTTCTTTATTACTCAGATAGAAAACCAAATATTTTTCATTGTTTTTCGTACAAGCAAATATTAAGACAGATTGAAATTAAAAAGAAGTATATTTAATTTGCCAAGCACCCCTTCAGGAGAGTGGTTTCAATATCTCAGAAATAAAAAAAAAACTAAAATTTAAGGGTAATTTTTTTAATGAGTGGTGAAAAAATTGCAAAACTTTTTTACACTGTCTAAATAATCTAATATAAAATTTCTAGGGATATTTTACAGCCAGAAAAACGGTTCCTAATCTGAAGAAAATGTCGTTCGCCTGACAGGAAGGCATTTCCCATCTTATGTTGATGAAAGCGAATCCAGAAAGAAGTCAAGGAAGTGTGTTGTGTGCTCATTAAAAGTTAATGAAAACGGTAAACGTGTGCTGAGAGAATCACGATTTGAATGTAAAAATTGTGATGTTGGACTTTGCGCTGCATCCTGCTTTGAAACTTACCATACAGAACCTAACTTATAGCATTTTTATTTTTAATCGCATGTCTTAACTATAATATATTTCAAAAAAAGTATAAAAGTACCTAGGCAATTAATGTAATGGCCAGTTTTATCAGTCATTAGTTCATGATCTTGATATATGTGATTGATTTACTTCATTTCTGAATTTGTGAATATTGGAAAAATTTTTTCATCACTACAATATTATAAAATGTTTACATATTATTTTATTGTTATGATCAAATCTGCATTACATAAAAGCAGATCCTAAAATTTTGAAAAAAAGAATTAACAGTTAATATTATAATTGTATAAATTTTGTTATTTTCAGTTGGACAAGTTTTGATACATATGTTTAATATCAATCTTTCCAATAAAGCTCACATTTTAAAATTCAAGTTTGATCCTTATTTTACATTTCATCTTTACTCTCTAGAATAGATTTTATTCACGATTTTGCATTTTATTATCCCTCTAAGATACAATTGCAAAATTTAATTCCTGAATTATTTTTTTAGATTTCCAATAAAATTCACATTGTTTCAGTTTTCAAAAACATTACTGAGTAATAAAATTATTTCGGCGTTTTGAATGGGACTAAAAATGTTTTTCCTACAATTTAGACCAAAATTCTTTGTTTTGTAATAGTTATATGTTAACTGGATAGAAATACAAATTTCTAAAATAGTTGTCATGTTAAGAAATGAAAAGTTTAGAAACTTTAAATTTAAAAAAAGATTTTTATTAAAGCTCCTTCAGTTTCAGTTTCTAATATTTTTTCATCTAACTTTTTAAATAATTCTCAGAAGATACTGAGTAAAGTTAGGATTCCGATTTTAAATATGTGAATAAGTTTCTGAGAAAAAATATTTTCTAAAAATGTATGTACATTTTTTGTAAAATATAAGATATTTTGTCTTTCTTTATTTTCTATTAATAACAAAATAAATTTCAAATATATTAAGGCTCAAATCATGTTTTGAATTTTCGCTTTTTCTGAAAAAGTTTACAAGTAGTATCTGTTGCAAATTAATGAATTCTTTAACCCTTTCAAGGGCGGTGGTTTCCTTTCGAAATCACCTGTTAAAGAATTATTTCATAGGGAAACTACCAATTTATGGTTATATATTTCACAACAATACATATTTTAATATCCAATAAAGAGACCTAATTGCAGTAGAATTTCTAGTCTTCTTTTGTCACGGATTTTTACGCGAATAAATTTAGTTTTCCCAAAGAAAAGAAATCTACCATTTTTCAATAAATTTCTAAAAAATAGGACTAGAAACCCAGTCAAAACTTATTACATTTCTACATGGTCTTTTCTTTGCTAAATTGACAAAATAAAAAAATAACAGGAATATGTTACTTATTTCAAATTATTCATGCGGTTTCAGGGATAAACACCTTTTCAAGGGACTATGCGGAATGTCTGCTACAATTGCGAAGATATTCAATTTAGAGGTTCATTCAGAGGTATCTATTTACAAGCATTTTTTTGTTTTTCTTTATGAAAAGAAAAGCTTATAAGCATTTCTACGCCATAATAAGAATCTGAGAAAGATTTTCTAACTCAATTTTCTGAAAAGCTTCATGAAAATTTCCGTACCTTGCTATTCGTTTTAGCGATAAGGAATTCAGTTGTTACCGCAAACGAGGTTCCTTCCAGCAACCAGCGAGCTCATCTATTGTAAAGCTTATCACCACGAATCTGTCACTGTCAACCAAGTCATTAGTGGAGGGGAAAGCAGAGGCGAGAAAATACGGATATGCCACTTACGACTGCAAAATTCAAACCAGGAAAAAGCTGGTTGTTCTCATCTTCAAGGCGACCGAAAGAGAAGAAATAACACGTTTCTGCCGAAGTCGGAGTAGATATGCTTAACCTAGAAAACCGTTTGCGGCGCTCAGAGGGTTAAAATTAAAAGACACTGACTTATGGAGTGAACAGTGATAGTGATATATATATTTCTTCGAATATGAGTATATGGGATTGATCTTGCTTGATATCTACCAACTGTGACTCTCTGGACATTGGAAAATGGAAAACACTTGCTCTTCTGCTCTTGATATCATTAAGGAGTTGGTTTTGGAATAAAAGATTTTGTCAAATAGGGGATAACGGGCTTTGTTGCTAAAGTTCTCTACACTCGTTGCATCAAGCCGACAGCTTAATTTTTTTCTCATGTGAATTATCTGGTAGGGGCTTTCCGTGTTCAAGTGCCTTGAATTAGCTCTAAAGAGAGGAATATGAAACTTCGGATTTTGTTATAAGCATTTAACCCGTACTGCATTAAGGTTCTTGCCTTATGCTCATGCACCTACCTAATAACAGTTATTTGCAACATCACCCAGAATTTCAGCTTTAATGCAAATGCGAAATATATACAAGATTCAATTGCATGTTAGCTGATTTGAAACACCCTTATAAAAAGAATAGATTGACTTTGGTACTGGATGTGTTTCATAATCGAATTTGTATTTTAAAGAAGTTTTGTTTATAAATACAACAAAAATTCAATCAACTACAATAAGAAGTTAAAATGCGAAGTTTAAAGAATGATAAAAAAATTCTTATGCATCAAATTATATATTAAGAAAGGACAGAAAGGTTTAGAAATAGATAGGCTACAAAACCTGCTCTGCTTGAAGTCCAGAATCTAGGCCGTTCGCTTCCCCAAGGAAATTAAGTCACCCCATTCCCGAAACACTGCAAAAAATAATAAATGCTGCTAATGTCATCGCGTTTCTTATTTCAAAAGTAAAATGTTCACAGTAATTTCTTGAAAGGTGAAAACTAATTAAATCGGTTAAGCTTAACCAGGTACTGTGCCATCACCAAGTTTTATTACACTATTGTCAACCTCTAAGATAGTTGCAAACTCTCAGGTATTCACCTTGTTAAATCTAACACCAAATTTGTCGAAATATCGCTTGTTTGGAGGCAGGTGCTGTCCTCTTACATCCAAAACCAATTTCAATAAAAATTCGCTTTCATGAAAAGCATTTTCTTACATCAGGTTCTAAAAATGGCAGTGAAATTTGACATTAAATGCTTGAAGAAAAAATGAAAATCATTTGATACTACGAGGTTGCAATGGTTATTTTAAAAAACGGCTTAATGCAAATGCCCATTACAACGTTTCAAAAAAATATTACTTCGAAGGCAGTGCGAAAAAATATTTCAGCAACAAAAATCTACAAAACTTATCAAGTGAAATAAAATTAGTACAAAACAGACATTAAAATGACCTGAGATGTATAAAATGCACGCATTGAAAAATTATAGAATGTAAATGCGAAAATATTTAAACATTTAAATCAAGCAACCCAAGAAAATAAATCACTTTCAAAAAGCAGTGATTAGAAGGTATATGACTGTGCCAGTGTATTAAAAAAGTGCGAATTAAAAGCTAAAGTGTAAAGCCCTCTGTGGAGTTGAATGTTCAAAGAAAGCAATATTTTTTTCAGAATTTTCTTTAACAGTGAAAAAAACGTGACTGAAAGATATTAGAAAAAGATTATTTTTTTAAAATTTCCTTTCAACAATAACGAGCATTAAAAATGTACTTGAAAGTACAAGGGATGGAACTTTAATAGTGGCGACACTGCTGTAGAGACGCCATGCAACGGAACCAAACAGTGTCGCTTATATCGCATGTTAGTTGCATGCTTATCTTGCATCAGAGCAAATGGACTCTCCTTTCCAACATCACGAGTATGCATACTGACGAGAAGAACAGAGCCTCGTTTAGCTGGCGGTCTAATGCAGTGTTGTGACTATGTTTTCGAAACAGGAACAACGGAGTTGGATGAAGATTAATTGTGCCAGAGGTTGTACAGCACGACAGTGTTATCAAGGTCTTCAATAGGCTTTTCGGGAAATCTGCATTGCCTTACAGAACAGTGGCAAGGTGGGTAAAAGCCTTCAACGAGTGACGCCAAAATGTGGCAGACATGCATCGACCAGGTCGACCTAGTGTCAGTGATGAAGAAGTGTATTCTGTTACAGCATTACTGGACAATGATCGACGCCATACAATTGGTGAGCTTGCCCTAGTGACAGGATTAGTGCATACGACTGTAATTCACATTTTGAAGGAACGCCTGGACATGAGAAAAAATGCATCATGATGGGTTTTACTTGATTTGACGGAAATGCAGAAATGGCTACGATGCGACGCTGCTCGTAACCACTTCGGGCGCTATGAGCGCAAAGGAGAGGCTTTCTTACGCCGTATCATTACGCTGGATGAGACAAGGGCCAAATCGTACGAGCCACAACTGAAAGGCCAATCGTACGAATGGCGTCATTACGGGTCACAACACAGATCGGAAGTTCGTCAGAACCCAGAAATGTGAAAGTTATGGTGATTCTTGTGTACGACAGTAATTTTGTTATCCTACCGCATACCGTTTCCCCAAAGCAGACCGACAATGCGCAGTATTACTGATAATTTTTGGAACACAACCTGTGACCAACTTTGAAATAGAAGCGGCAGCACCTTCTGCAAATTCCAACCATCATTTTGCAGGACAATTCTCGGCCTCATGCAACGCAAGCTGTGGATGATTTATTCGATCGTTGGAGCTGGGAAGTGTTGTACTATCCACTATTCTCCATGGACTTAAGCCCTTGTGACTTTGACTTGATTCCTATGATGAAGGAACCACTTCGTGGCATTCGCTTCAGAACTGTTCCAGATTCTTGAGGCATTAGACCACTCCATTTGTACTATCAACACAACAGGCGCTGCTAACGGTATCCTACAGCTTCCACATCGCTGGCAACGGGTTGTACGCAATGCTGGTTACTACATTGAAGGACAGTAATACTTGGTAACATGTCTCTCTTTTGTATCAGTTGTAAATCAATACTTGCCACTATTAAGCTCCCAACCCTCGTATTTTGACAAATTCATTAAAATTAAACAAGATTTTACTTGGAAATTAGTGTGTAGCTGCTGCACAAGAAGCAACTTTCTGCCACATTTCAAGGGTTGTAAACCGACAGGAATTAAAGGGCACTTATATGCAAAAGACAATAAGCAGGCTCCTTATAGGCCTCGTGGTTTAGACTGTGATTGGATATGTCAGTCAGGACAATTTCTGTCCAAGGCATCCTTTCTAAACGAGACCCTATAGTTAATTAATAAACTGTTAGATATAACCGGGAAACTTTAAATTTCATTATTTAAGCAAATCTGCGACCGCGTCCAGCAAATGCCGCGCTTTGATCGGAGGATCTACCTCCAGGCGGTCATTGAAATTGTTTAAAATCGTCTCTAACCGAGATATTTTAAGCTTTATAACTCTGTCAGTTTTAGTCTCAGAAGAGTGAAACTGTTTTGGATTAAAATGTTTAGTGTGTCAAAAATATTTTGCTAAATATGACTGATAGGACTAGGGGCCTGTAGGTATATTCAGATTTCGTAATTTTTTCAGTAGTTCATTTATTGACTTACAAAGCATAAAATATAATTTTTTACGTCATTAAAAGTATATTTCCAATTGGATGTTTATGCTTATGTCCAGCTGTTTAGAAAATAGCTTTTGGGCCACGATTAAAGTGGACATTATGTATATATATATATTAACCCTTTAATCCCATGTCTTGATAGTGTTTCAGGTTTTTCTATTACTTATACCTATATTTTATGAATGATTGATTCGTTTTTGAAAGTTTCATGATTTGTCCACTAGGTTGGAACGAAAATGTTTTTCATTTTTTAAACTTAAAATAGTGATCAAAAGTAGCATTTTGATGCAAAAAAGACAAAAATAAAATTTGATGTCAATCGCAGCATGTCTTGAAGTGCCGCAACCACGATGAAGTTCCATAATTTGGAAAACATTGGCTATATTTCAAACTTTTTCACTAAATTCTCAAATGCCTATCAGCCTTGGGAACTGATATGTCACACTAAATCTAGATTTTGTGACGCCAATTCTCTGCGATAGCCAATTGTTAAAAATACGAAAAAGTAGGGGAATAAATTCCTCAAATCTTTCAAGATTAGAAACGAGAAAGTATATCACTTATAACATACCAATTCAATAGTTTTAATTATTGATTGGACTTGCGCATTATCCTAAAGGCAGTTCCGCATTTAAAGTGAAAATATTATTTCTAAATTAAGCTTTTAATTCTATAATAAAACACTATAAAAATATTAACTATAAATTAAATTTCACCTTTTATAAATATATATATATATATATATATTTGGAAATGTACATAAAAATAAATAAATGAATATATGATGCAATCTTATCCTTAATCTAGTGGCGCCCTCTACCTATGAAGTGATTTACTAAAATATTTGTTACTTCCATTATATATGATCACATCAAAAATAAATCTCAAAGACTATTAATTTAATGGTGTTAGATATTTCTTATTAACATAAGCATACATGAAATTTATAGGATACCCATATCTCATAGCATTTTCAAAAAATGCATTAATATGAGATTCAATCCGTCTGTGAGTAAAATAGTGTTTCTATGAATATAATTTAAGACGATATTTCTATATATTAGACGACCAATGTTGCTATTCTAAAAAGGTAACTTGTTTATATTGAACTGAAAAGTGTTTCTTTAATCATAAATCTTAGTGCTTAATTTATTATGAACTATTTTTATTTGAAGATATAGAAAATCTGCAGAAGAAAAACCTTCATTTGCTTTTAGTAATATTGTTGGATGCAAAAAGCTGCGCCGTAGCAGGGCGAGTCTGCAGCATGCGCAGTCTTCTGGCAGTTTCCTTTAAGAGCCCGGATTATGGGCGTTGTAGCAGAAATGCAGCAATGTAGTTGTGTAGTTATGCAGTTATGTAATAATAGTAGCTGTCGTTCTTGTTTTTGTGTTTATGTTCCTTTTCGGTTTTATATACTGTTTTAGCTATTTTAATAAAGTATCGTTTTGCCAAGATGGACTGTATTATTTAGAGTCTATTACACAAGATCCAAGAGAGAATCGGGTAGATTCAGAAAACCTGATTAGTTTTTTACATGTGTTGTCATATTACATGCAACAAATATCAAATATTCTGGATGAAAGTCAATATGTGGTGTGTAGTCTTATGTTTGGTGTCATAAGAGTGTAGATAAAAGTATATATATACGTTAACAAAAGAAAACAATCAAACTTACAATTGTATATATATTTTAAATTGTAAAATTTGTAATTTGAAGTTTATAGGACAAACATCTAATACAAATAACTTAAGAATTAAACAACACCGTTCAGACACTAAAAAATTTGGAAACAACAAAAATATTCACAATAAAATAGAAATTGGACATTTTCATGCAAACGGCTTTCATAATGTAGATATTAGTATCATTAAGATAGTTCTTTACGTAAAAAATATATTATGGTTGGAACATTTTTTATAGACTACTACAATATTATTTATTCATATGGACTGAATCTATTGTATTTTGGAAAAAACTATTTGCAACTTTTAAAAAGTAAAGAATCTCATTACTTTAATAAAGCAGAAACTTCAAATATAGAAAAAAGACATTGTCAATGTAGTATTGATAGACACAAGAGAGATAATAGAGAACTTAATATTATTAAGGATGATTTAATGGAACTAAGTAAGAATTTTGACAAAGATTTTAACATAAAAAATATTAAACTATATATGTTTGTATTAAATAAAAAGGAAATAAAAGCATGTAGAGAATTAATTATGGATAATAAGACAGACTCACATGGACGGGATTTGATTAGAGATATCTTCAAATTTATATATAAAAAATTTAATTTTTCTCATAACACTTACAATAAGAAAGGTATTGAATACTGTACCTTCCTTTATATGAACAAAAAATCTGACAACTGTAAATTTTCTGCTATATTAGATAAACATATTAATTGCTTCCCTATAAAAAATATTAAAATTAAACATGCATTTAAAAATAAAAACAATTAGGCAGAATGATTTTAACAATAATAATATAAAAGAAAGTAATACGAGTGATGATTGCAATTGTATAAACTATAATAATTTCTTGAATGAAGATCATGGACATGTAATTGCTGAAGATTTGCATATGTTTAGAAATGAACAACTTAAAGATTTAACGAGTAAAGGTACAAAGCATCGCATGGCTATAGCTAATAGTAATGAAATTATTAAAAAGCAAATTAAAAAAGATATTGAGAAATTTATATTAAATATGGCAATTAAATATAGTCTGCCTCTAGAGGCATTTAGTGAATATGGACAAAAAACTTTATTAAATCTTTTTAACTATAATTTTAAATTTAATGATTATATTAAATATTCTGATATTAAAAAACAAATTAAAGAGTTGGAAACAGAATTTGTAATAGTCTATATAGACAAAGTGCGCAGTAATTTTGCTATAATTCTTAAATATTTTTCCAGAAAATACTTAATGATCATATTATTAACAGCGATATTTATAATGATACAAAATTAGGTGACAGAGAAATTTCTAACAGAATTGAAGCCTTCTATAAAAAACTGGGACTTAATTATATTAGAAAAGATTATCATCACATCTTTCTAACTCCAAAATTTCACAAGAGTCTTCTTAAATTTAGAAGCATTACTAATGGCTGCAATACTTATATTACAAAATTTTTCAAACTCTTGCAAAAATGCATACGGACAGTGATAGAAAATCTAAATAAGCAAAAAGATACAATTATAGTCAATAATAGTGTAGAGATATTAAATGTAATTAAATATGTAGAAATATCTAGTTTACATACTTTTGATTTCCAGGATTTATTTAATAGCATAGATATTGAAGATTTGATTAATAACCTAGTAAATATACATAAAGATTTTGATCTTAAAAAAGATATTAGCATTAATAATTTTAAAAATCTCATTAATCTTGTTCTAAAAGAAAATTATATCTTTTTGATAATAGGATTTTCCATCAAATGAAAGGATTACCTCCAGGAGGTCCAGCTAGCAATAGTTTAGCAAATATTTACCTACACTACTATGAGAAAGATTTTACTAATTATAGCCATAGTATAATATTCCGTTATATAGATGGCTTGATATTATTCAATAAAGAAATAGACCTTAAGACATATATTGACTTCTATCCTGATTACTTAAAACTTATAAAAACTAATGACAACGAAGTAGCTGAAAAATTTCTAGATCTAGATATAAAAATTATAAATAATATAGTAGTAACGGATATCTTTGATAAAAGAAATGTATTTAATTTCCTGATTAATAAATTTCCTTTTTGGAATAGTAATCTTAGCATTTCTGTCTTCAAGAATTTAGTGAAAAATTATTAAATTAGAAATAATAATTTAGTAACAGACAATGATAATAGAATTAAGAACATAAAAATTTTTATTGTTTCGCAATGGTTTATGGAATGCCAAAAATTTTTAAGAGTTTTTATAGATAAGAAATATTTAGGTTATTTAGAATAAAACATTCATAATGGTATTTAACGGAATATTTTTATTTCCTTGATGGTTGGTTTGTGTTTTTTCATATTTTACTTGTAATGTGTAATTTTATTCAAATTCGGTTATTGATTTATTGGTTTCAGATTTATTACATAGATAGCGCCAGGAATTTTTTAAATGAAATATTCCTTATTAATAGACAGTTTTACCAATTTTCAAATATAATTTCTAGATAAATAGTTGTATTACATTTTTAACTCGTTTTGAGATTTTTAATATAGGTATCTTACTAATTCTTAATATCAAAATTAATTATATTATTTGCTCAATTATGCTGTTTCATAGTTGGAAATCTAGTTTTGGCAATTTGTAATGTCAACTAAATGGCGGTTTATATAAAAAAAAATGTGGAATTCTGGTAAGGATTGGTTGAGACACTGATTATTTAATGTTTAATGAATAAGTATGGGTATTTTATTGAATGATGTATTTATTGTTTTTAGCGCAATATAATAGTGCAATATATTTTTGTATTACATATTTTAACTTGAATTTTAGTCCTTTCCATATAGTTATGTTTTATTTTTAGGGTTAGTGCATGATTTTTCTTTATAAATTCTTTCATTTTAGGGTAAATTACCATGTTTGTTTTTTCAACAACTTTAGTAACAGGGATGGTTTGTACAGCAAAATTAATTTAACCTAGCTAAAGCTTGTCCACAGCCAAGCTGCTATATCAGTTGTTGAAAACTCCATATATTTGGATTGCCTTTTTCAATACTTTTAATAACAACATATTTTTTTACATGTTGACATATAAATGTTTATATTTAATTTTTGTTCATGGTATGGATAGTATTTTCAATTCTTTAGACTTTGTTTTAGATTTGGTTGTATTGTTTAAATAATGACTTTTTAGTATAGGATTTGCTTCTTGATATGTCTTGTTTACTTTGTTTCTGTATGATATGTATATATAAGAATATATATACATATATTCTTATATATATATATATATATATTTAACTTCCACTTCCATTTTCGTTTGTTTTGTGCTTTTAGAGGGGATGACGGCAATTTTTTAGCGGATTTCATTTGTCGTCAGCAGAAAAAAGCACAAATTAATATCATGAGTGAGCTTCTCTTCCTGACGAGCGGCTCGCTATGATATTTTTCAATTTTTGGTTTTTTCTGGTTTTTGTCTTTTTTTTACTGTTTTTGAGTTTTTATCTTGTGTTTATGTGTTGGTTTTGATATATATATATA
>BGPR01000215.1:291673-317007 GCA_013235015.1 Araneus ventricosus | reverse complement strand
GTGTGTGTGTGTGTGTGTGTGTGTGCGTGTATTTATGTATGTATGTATGTTACGAAGGTATCCATTTTGACCATGAAAGCTATGAGCAGCCAACCCCACCATCAATAATACACCCTGCACTTTTTTTGCCTGGAAGATAGAATCACACATGGGGGACAAGTTCCTTCCAATAGAACGCCAATTGAAGTGTACACATATGGCTCAAATATAAACGATCAAACGGGCAGCGCTTTCTGTGTCATTGCAAATGAAGCCATCACTAAAACCTGGATGGCCAAGCTGAGCCCAGCCAATACTGTGTTCCAAGCAGAAATGCTAGCCCTCAAAGCAGCCATTGAGTGGGCCAATACTGCAAACGAAGATGTCAACATCTGGAGCGACATCGAGACTAACCTCCAAGCTCTTAAATCCTTTAATGTAAAGAGCAAAATCACTCAAGAGGCGCAAATGACCCTTCTGGAAAATGCCAGAATCAGGCTCGGCTGGGTTAAAGCACACATAGGCATAAAAGGCAATGAAATAGCAGACACCCTTGCGAAGGAGGCAACCACGGATGGAATTCCAGCCA
This sequence comes from Araneus ventricosus, assembly GCA_013235015.1. Lineage (NCBI taxonomy): Eukaryota > Metazoa > Arthropoda > Arachnida > Araneae > Araneidae > Araneus > Araneus ventricosus. The sequence continues at coordinate 316,439 of BGPR01000215.1, read as the reverse complement.
GCCTCCCATTCCCAAAACGTTTCCTAAAGAAACAACTTCTGCAGCTCTCACTCTCGCGTTGTCAAGCTGAGTGGGATAATGGTGAGACTGACAAATCGGTTTACAGCATTATACCTAAAATATCTAACAAACAGCTGCACTGGTCCAGAGAATGCATCCAATTCGCCACTGGCCATGGGCCCTTCCCCATCTACCTCAAGGGATTCGGTCTCCACTCTACAGACTACTGCGGATGTGGGGAAATAGGAAATCCCCTTCACTATGCAACGAGATGTCCACTTACTTTATCTTATCAAAACAAGGAACCAAGCCCACAATTCAAAGTTCATTGGTGGAAGAGCGCCCTATCCAGAAAACTCTCAAGACGAAATATAGATAATTTAATCACATTCCTGTCGACTAACGAAGACCTAATTAAAAGTCAAAATACAACACCGTCACATACTCCTGCCTAGAAATAGATACTTCCAAAGATTCACCTCCTAGAACCAGAAGTCCGAAGAATTCCCTGTTGAGCAGCAGAGCACACTAGCTTAAAAACAGCAACCAGCCACCACCAATTCTTCCGTAAATCATTCGATAAATTCACCCTTTACATCAATGCCAACCCTTGAGTAACAATTCCAGCGATCCCACAGTATTTATAACAAGACAGAACAACACAAAAAAACAGTCCCACGATTTTTAGGATTTTTGCGATAATTTTCATTAATGTAACCGGTGTAATACGTTTTTCAATTCTTCTTTTTCGTCACATCGAACACCACTATCAGCCCCGAATCATGGAGCTGCAACTGCATGAAAAAATGTGATTAAATGAAACATTCAACCTTTTTACTGCACTCAAATTTGATAACTCCCCTTGTAAATTTCTATTATAATACTCGGATTGTAATCCTCAATGTGTTTTTTATTCTTCTTTGTTCATGTATAATTATGTTCCCTTTCAAATGTATTTATATCCTAATGTTGTAATTTTTTTGCTTTTGATCTTCAATAAAGTTTCACACATACTCATCCAACCAACAGGGTGCCGTTTAGGCGCCGAGTTCGGGGGTATGCTGTTATGTATTTATTTATGTACGTACGTATGTTTGTACGTAGTACTTACGTATGTATGTGTGTATGTACGTATATATGTATATCCTTCTATCTTCTCACGAAGCACTGAATCCTGAAACTAGCCGTAAGTACCAAAAGATGGAAAATAAACCAAGGAAACCATTTCGATTATTTAAATTCTTTAATTTTAATTAGTTTAAAAGATCTTAATTACAAACTTAATATTGATTGATTCCCCCGTGGTGCAATCTATCGAGAACTTTGACATCCAACGTTCTTGCATTTTTTTTTGTTTATTGACAAATTTGAATCCGCAGTTCTCGGAATTTTTTGTTTATTTATTTAACGAAACCTGGTTTTAATTTTGTATAAAAAGGATTTTTTCTTATTTAGCAAACTTGGTGTTTTGAAATTATAAACAACGTAAAAAAATCATAAAATCATTTTCTGGTAAATGCTGAATATCGGTCCGAAATTTTAATAAAACAAAACAAAATGTGAAATTTGCTTGTGTGTGTTGAAGCAAGTAATTTAATCCCCGGTAATGATACGTTGGTGATGCTGGATAATTTCAGTTCTGGGAATTAGATGATCTGCTGCCTTGGGATTTGTTTAAGTAAAATCCATAATTAGAAATAAAAATTAGCACAAAAATAGTGATGTAAATTAATTTTAGGCCTTTTGAGGGTCAATTGAAGATCATCTAATGCACAGAAGTCCCCTTCGAACATCATACTGAAACTTTGATGATTTACTAGAACTTATTTGTGAATGGCAGAATTTCAGGTTTTACACCAAACAATGCAACTTCATTCATCAAATCGAAAACGCAAAAAAAGTAATTTCATTCCAGTCTGCAGAAGTCCCCTTTTAAAATCTAATGGTTCACATAAGGTATTCTTCCATTTCCATTTATTTATTTAACGGAAACTGGTATTTCACTTTTAGAGAGCTTATGTGTTTGGATTTATTAATATAGGGGAAAATCGTTTTCTTTCCTTTTTGTATTAAGGTGTTTCACTCCGTAACGTTTGTTGAGGAAAGTAAGTGACAATTTTTGTTGAAAAAAAAGGCGTTCCGTATGAAAATATATGGGTCCATATGACCTCACTTCTCTCCCCCCGGGAATATTCTATAATTCGAGATAGCACGTGCAACGCTGGGCCACGCAGCTAGTGTAAACTGAAGGGGCGTATGTGCGAGCTTCATGGCCTATCTGCACGATCAGCTATCATTGAAAGCAGAGCTCAAAACTCTGGCGACGTCACAGTCACACCTAAAGTGACAAAATTTTCAGCTGTAATTAGAACATTGGACCAATTTGGTATTTCCGACCGAGCAGGCGCTGCCATCGTGTCAGCTGCGCTTCAAGATGTGGGCATTATCTCAAAAAGCAATGTTTCTAATGTTGTTGACAGAAATAAAATTAGGTGTGAGAGAACAAAGACAAGAAATTGTCTCAGTCAGTTATAACAGATTATGACAATGGCCCGTTTGGTTTAACTTCGATGGGTGAAAATCCAGATCTCTATAAATGGAAGACAACAGAAGAAAAGTCACAATAAAAGAACACGTAAGCTTGGTAAAAGAACCTGGCTCTGAGTGCATCGGCCACGTGTCTGTAAATTTCGGGAGAGCGCTAATCATTGGAAATCACATATATAGATTTCTGTCTTGCGTTGAAAATGACATAGATGCAACAATGTCCCTTGCGATTGGTTGCGACAGAACATCTGTCAACACAGGTGTCTAAGAAATTATTATACGTAGCATGGAACTGATCCTGAACTGTCCACTACAATGGTTTGTGTGCCAGTTAAACGCCAACGAGCTTCTATTATGTCATCTTTCCCGCACGTGGATGGAAACACAACTGGGCTCAGAAGCTTCACTAGGGAAATAGGAAAATCGTTTGCCGGATGCGAGAAGCATATCTGTAGTAAACGCCAACAGAATGCACGCTAGAGAAGTGACTAACAAGAAAAATTTAAGTACTGATCAACTGTACTTAATGGACATTTGAGAAGCCATCAACTGCGGACATTGCAGGGAAGGTCTGTCGATGAGAAATCATGGAAAAGTTTGCCACTCAAGGTGGCTTACAATCGTGAATAGAATTCTCTGGCTCTATGTAGCTGGCGAAAATCCATCCAAGGCTTTATTGACATTAACGTTGTTCATCGTAAAAGATTACGCGCATATGTAGTTCAAGATCAAAACAAAACCATCAGCAATCTATGGTGCACAGAATTTGCATCAATCAATCTTTCTATCGCGTTATTTGTCGAGTGATTTGAAGGATGTCATAGATCCCGTTATTAAAAGAAACGGATTTTTTGGCCATCCTGAAAATTTCCTGATATCAATGCTAGCTGACGACAGAAATCACATAAGGGAATTAGCCCTGCGAAGTTTTCTGAAGGCATGAAAAGTCAAACTGTCTGCTGCAACCCCAACCATTGCAGCGAATAATATCCGTATCTTCAATTTAAAAATTTTTGTTCTTTGTGCGATGGATTATGTGGACTTGATTAAGTGGGAAAATGTGACAGAGCCTCGACTTACTGAAAGATTCAGTGATGACATAATTGCAGAAGCAATAGTAAACCCAGCAGTCATTAAGGAGACAATACTACCTACTATCAAGGGGTTTCCCAGCCACACTCAAGCTACAGAACGAATAGTCAAAGTAGTCAGGGAAACAGCTGCTTCAATCTGCGGACCAACTAGAACGGACGGGTTTATAAGAAATCGCCTGAAATTACGAAACCTCATTCCAGTTTTCAACACCAAACATGATTACCGTCTACTATAATTTTGATTGTTTTTTAAGTTTCTTCTTGATTTAGTACTAAAAAAGCTGTTAAATGTATTTGAAGTTCTTTTCTTGTAACCATTTAATATGTCTTTTTATTGCAAAAAACATTAAAATATACTAAAATGTCTGTTTCTGTTTAATAAATATCACTTTGACTTTTTACCATAAAAAGGCTCAAATACCTAAACGTCATCCCCCTTTCGGCAGTGCTTAATCTAAAATTTAATTTCATTTTTCCATTTATCTATATACCATAGAACATCTTTTCCGTATAGGTAGGATTTGAAATTCAAAAAAAAAAAATATTCGACCCACCCTGCTCAGTCGTCTGTGTATCCCTTTAAGACCGGACATATTTTCATCCTTAAAGTTAATTTTTTTTAGTTTATATGTAGCCTTGGATCCTACTTGTACTGTCAAAAAGATTTTTAAATTTAGCATGTCCCTCAAACTCAGGATCGCTCGAGAACAATCATGTAGATTAGGTATTTTCTGTGTCAACGTGAACCCGTACATTCATGCGTGTTAGGCTTTTTCTTTGTCAATGTGAACCCGTACGATCATGAGAGTTAGGCATTATCTATGTAAGCTTCACCTAATTTATTTTTTCACGGTTTAGTTTTTATTCAATATTAATTACTAAAAAAAACAAATAATTAATCATCGTAATAAACAATTTATAATTTATAAGAAAAAATATATTTGTAAATAAGGAAAATACAATTTTAATGACTAATTTTTTTAAATGAAAATATTTGAAACAAATCTTAGTTTTTGAAGAACATAAATATACCTCACATTTCTCACAACGAGTTTTAGAAGTGCTTTCTTCTGATATAAGGGATATTCTTGTATTTGTAGAAGGCAAATGAAACTTCACGGATCATACAATATCTGTTTGTTCGCTTTTCATTCTTTCTTGCACAAAAGAAATTGCAGCGCCTTCATGAGATGTCGGATGGCCCCTTCAATCCACTGCTTCTTTAGAAAATTTCCCTGTATTTCCTCCGACAATGTCTATCCTGTGAAAATGCCTTTCCTATTCTGATTATATTCAAGGAAGGACCACCCATCATTTCCCACTATCATTAGGAATGGCGGTATTTTCAGATGTACATACGTGATCGCTGATCCTAGTGTCAGTTTTGACGGCTTTTGTACCTACTTTTTTTGTCCGAAATGAATAATTACAAACACATGTACTGACACAAATTCTTCTTGCTGCCCCAATAGTAAACTAAGGAGGACGATAGGATTTCAATCATCGAGGGAAATCCAAGTATGGAACTTCCTGTGGGTAGTCTCCTTTGCTACGAAGCTTTCAAAGAGATCCTTCAAAATACTTTGAAAGAGCTTGTCACATTTGAGTGCTGATACGGTAGAAACGACAATGCGGTTTGCGGAAGTTTCTCCAGGAATAATTTAAGACCTTTGGTGACAGTGGGACGTATTTCGTGACACTCTCTTGGAAAAAAGTTGAAAACAGAAAAAATTGTTTATATGCAAAATATTTCATTTTTAAGTGATAAGAAACGAGGCATGTATCTTTTAAGTTAATTATTTTCTTAATATAGTACCAGTGGCGAATCCAGGATTTCGGTCTGGGGGGCTGAGGTTTAAAAAAAATTTTGTGACGAATTTCAAACCTTATGACTTATATAAACGAAAACACCTTAAATCTTCGGACTTTACTCACCTGACAATAAGAATCACAAAGAACTCTACATGTTTTTGACCGCGTCAATGTTACAAATACGAGTGGAATGACTACAAAAATGGGAAAATTTTCGGGCCTGTCATGAGCCAGGAAGAAATATGACTTTTAAAAGCGAGATAAAGAAAAAAAAACATTTGTAGTGATTTGAAAGAGAATACAGAATTCTGGGCTTTCTCTGGGGGGGGGCTGCAGTCCGATAGCCCCCTGGGTTCGCCACTGTATAGTGCCCATTTCAAGTTTGAGGTATCCGACTATGTTCGGAGATATTTTTTTGAAAAATAACTTATATATTTGTTTTCATGTTGTTTTTCAACTGCATATGTTTTAAAACCATGAAAATATTGAAAAATTAAGCTTTCACAATAATATTTCTTTTAAAAACAGAGAAATTTGAAGAAAAATGACGAAAATATTTGCCTTACGATAACAACCATAACAGGCAAAATAATATTCTAAATATACATAAATCCTTGTAGGAGTGCATTTTTATGACAGTTATCTGTGTTATGCTCTAAAATCTTTCGTGAACTTCAAAATAGTTTTGTGATATAGCTGAACATAGTCACTAAACTGGCAGTTTTTCATAAAAATTTCTTTTAGTTTATATTTACACACTTAAAAATATTACTTGATTTTAAAATTGACCTTACTTTTTAGAGGAAAACATCAAGCATATTACAGGAAACAATCTCAAAAAATTTCATATCAATACTTGGATAACGTTTTGAGAAATCATTGTTACGCTCGACAGTTTTCCTCAAAAATATCATTTCTCAGAAAATGCATTTAAAATTTTCATGCAACGTAAAATAATGGTTACAGTTCGGTAATAAAACAGCTGTAACTCCATTTGTAATTCACGTAGAATAAAAAGTGAGACAGTTTTAGAATGCTGATTAAACAGGCTACTAAATTAAGCCATAAAAAAATTTCATAATGTCTTCAAAAACGACGATTTTAAACCAGTCGGATACCTTAAGGCCGTTACTTAGTGATACAGTCGAAATAAAACACCGATATGTACATAGGATCACGCGAAAAGACACTACAGAAAGGAAGTCGATTTTCGGACTGTGAGCTCAAATAAAGCCGAACCCACACGATCGTGCGGGTAAACAAATATTACGCCTAAAGAGTAATTATAGAAATTCTTAACTAACATATTTTACTATTTTTCATTTATTTGAACATTAAATTAACAATTGGCATCTAAGCAATTACATATGTATTAATAATTAGCTAATTGCGACAGATAAATGATTCTAATGTTTATCGTGAATATTTTTCAAACAAATTTAATGCGATTATAATTGAAATATGGACTGTCTTTGACGTCTTTTGAGAACACTAGATACTATTGATATTCTGGAAACTAGAATAGTCGTTACTTTCCGGCATTTGTTAAATACAACTCTCCAGGATGAAGAAATGCTAGCTAATGTCTAACCCGCAGGATCGTGCGGGTTCGGTATTCCTTTATAAACCAATATGAATGTTTTATTCTAAATGACCTAAATATTTCTTATCTATATATACTCTTAGAAAACCTATAGGCATTCCATAATCCAGTGCAAAGGAATAAAAATTTTTTATGTTCTTAATTCAAATACAAAAGTCTGTTACTGAATTATTATTTCTAATTATATATTTTTTCACTAAATTCTTGAAGACAGAAATGCTAAGATTACTATCACAGTAAGGAAATTTATTAATTTGAAAATTAAATGCATTTCTTTTATCAAAGTTACTATTTTATTATCTATAATTTTTATATCTAGATCTAGAAATTCTGCAGCTAATTCATTGTCATTAGTTTTTATAAGTTTTAAATAATCAGGATAGAAAATAATATGTGGCTTAAGGTCTATTTCTTTATTAAATAATATCAAATCATCTATATAACGGAAAAATATACTGTGGCTATAATTAGTAAAGTCTTTCTCATAGTAATATAGGTAAATATTTGCTAAACTTTACTTGCTGGACCTCCTTGAGATAATCCTTTAATTTGACGGAAAATCCTATTATCAAAAAAGAGATAGTTTTCTTTTAGAACAAGATTAATAAGATTTTTAAAATTATTAATGATAATATCTTTTTTAAGATCAAAATCTTTATATATATTTACTAAGGTATTAAATAAATCTTGAAAGTCATATGTGTATACACTATAGATTTCTACATCTTTAATCACATTTAATATTTCTACACTATTATTTACTATAATTGTATCTGTTTGCTTATTTAAATTCTCTATCACTGTCTTATGTATTTTTGCAAGAGTTTACCAGATTTTGTGATATAAATATTGCAGCCATTAGTAACGCTTCTAAATTTAAGAGGACTCTTGTGAAATTTTGGAGTAAGAAAGATGTGAGGATAATCTTTTTTAATATAATTAATTCCCAATTTATTATGGAAGGCATGGATTCTATTAGAAATTTCTCTGTCACCTATTTTTGTCTCTTTATATATATCGCTGTTAATAATATGATCATTAAGTATTTTTTTGTAAAAATATTTGCATATTATAGCAAAATTACTAGGCACTTTGTCTATATATACTATTACAAATTCTGTTTGCAATTCTTTAATTTGTTTTTTAATATCAGGATATCTAATATAATCATTAGATTTAAAATTATAGTTAAAAATATCTAATAAAGTTTTTTTGTCTAAATTCATTAAATGCCTCTAATGGCAGACTATATTTAATTGCGATGTTTAAAATAAATTTCTCAATATCTTTTTTAATTTGCTTTTTAATAATTTCATTACTATTAGCTATAGCCATTCGATGCTTTGTACCTTTACTCATTAACTCTCTAAATTGTTCATTTCTAACCATATTCAAATCTCCAGTAATTACATGTCCATGATCTTCATTCAAGAAATCATTATATTTTATACAATTGCAATCATCACTATTACTTTCTTTAATATTATTATAGTTAAATATCATTGTGCCTAATTGTTTGTTATATTTAAATGCACGTTTAATTTTAATGTTTTTAATAGCGAAGCAATTAATATGTTTATCTAATATAGCAAAAAAATTACATCTGTCATACTTTTTATTCGTGAAAAGGAAAGTACAGTATTCAATATCTTTCTTATTGTAAATGTTATGAGACAGATTAAATTTTTTATATTTAAATTTGAAGATATCTCTAATCAAGTCCCATCCATGTGAGTATGTATTATTATCCAAAATTAATTTTCTACATGCTTTTATTTCGTTTTTACTTAATCCAAACATATATCGTTTAATATTTTTTATGTTAAAATCTTTGTCAAAATTCTTACTTAGTTCTTTTAAATATTCCTCAATAATATTAAGTTCTCTATTATCTCTCTTGTGTCTGGCAATACTAGATTTACAATGTCTTTTTTCTATATTTGAAGCTTCTACTTTATAAAAGTAATGAGATTCATTACCTTTAAAAATTTGCAAAATGTTTTTTGCCAAAATACAATACATTTAGTTAGGATAAATAGTATTGTAGTAGTCTATAAAAAAATTTTCCCACCAAAATCTATTTTTTATGAAAGGAACTATCTCAATGATACTAATATCAACAAAATATTATCAAAACCATGTGCATGAAAATGTCCAATTTCTTTTTTATTGTGAATAGTTTTGTTGTTTTCAAATTTTTTAGTATCTGAACAGAGTTGACTAATTCTTAAGTTAATTGTATTAGATGTTTGTCCTATATATTTGAAATTACAAATTTTACAATTCAACATATATATACAATTATATATCAATGTCAGGAAAATCAATAAATGTTGAAATAAAATAGAGAGAATGTAGTTAATCGGTAAAAGCGTATAGATGCTCATCAGGGTAAATAAAATCTACGAATCGCTAAAAAATTAGTGAAATCATAATGCTTTCTGCGTACAGTACTGGCATAAAGCTAAAAACACTGTCCTTTAGCCCGAACATTATGATAACCCAAGAATTCGAATGAAATACCAAATATAAGAAATAATTTTACGAACCTAAAGCTGAGAGATGCAGCCAACGGGAGATGTGACAAAGGAATGAGCCTATAGCGTCATGTAGGGTCCGGATGTTTACGAAATATCTAGTTAATACATATATATATATATATATTTAGACTGTATATTCCAGACTGTTTTCAAGGATAAAATCTTTAATGCTGTGAATATTAGAAGGGAGATGGTTATAGAGTCTTTAAAAAAACATCGGAAGCCATTAAAAAATCATTTCTATTATTGCAATTTTTTTTATTCTGTCAACTTGACTGAAAATTATGTTTCTAAATGCTCTAGATTCTATATTGGAATTATAATCACAAAGATTTTTACACTTAAAGTTAAATTCAGTTTTTTCCTCAATTTTAATATCTAAAAGGGTAACTTTATTTTGATGAGAGTTCGTTTTATTAAGTTTAACTTCTTTTGGATAACAATTAATAATTAAATCTAAATTATCAGCATTTAAAGAAGCAAATAATCTATGTATCTGTAGCCATAAATTAGATGATTTAGAATAGTTTTGTCCTCATAAGAGTGCAAGAAAATATTGGCCAGTGAACTGGAGAATGTAAATCCCATCGGAATTCCTGAAATCTGTTTAAAATATTTAATGCCATTAGAAAGATAGTTTTCTTAAATGCTGAAATCACAAATTTCGAACAGTCAGTTTTTTTAATAATTGAGTCGTTAAGAATTGTAATTGAAAAGGCAAACTTCCATTAGTTTATTGTGTGACAAATTAGTGTACAGATTTTCAAAGTTTAATGAATTTAAATTGCCAATTTTGTAGTATTCAGGAGGTTATTTTGTGTCAGTTACGAATTCCTTAATTATAGTATTGCTATTATTATAAGATTGACGAACCAGGTGATCGCCGTAGGCGGCTAGGTTCTTAATAAATTTATGTTCATTTAAAAGAAATCTTTACAGATCTTATAAGAAATGAAGATTTATTCTCCAAGGGTATTATAGATTGAAATTTAATTTCCAGATATCAGAAATTATCAGAAACAGTTATCGTAGCATTTAAACATATAGTAATCTTGGAATAAGTTTGAGTTTATCAGAAGTTGTCAGAAAATTTATAACTGAACGTTAAAATTTTGTCAATTGGGATATCATAAGCTATTATTAGAAATTAAACAGAGAAATTCATAGTATTGAATGTCCTTGCGGTGCCATGCTAGAGCTTGACCAATCTTTTGAACCGTGCAAATTGCATTTTAATTTTTTCCATTTTTGTATTAAATAGATAGAAGAGACATTCTATCACTAGGAATTAGAAAATACGAACGATCTCGCTAGTCGATCACAAAAGCAAAATCCGAGGGGGTGGGTCATAAATCGTCTATATAGGCGCGGAGTGGCTAAAGAGGAATGTCACTACATATTTCCGGTTTTACCTGTGAAGATATGCAGAATCTTTTCGTTTATGAACAGTCTCTATGCACTAGTAAAATTCCCGAGAGTTACATGCCTAATGGAAATTGAGTTTGGTCCTGGTACTTCTCTCAACACATCGTGCTGCTGCCGTCTTCCTATAGTATCAGAAGGAAATGTAGTTCACACTGTTCCATCTTTTGTCACTTCTTCATTGTGCTTATTTTGAGAGAGAGATATTAGCTTTTAACTTTTTCTCATTTTTGTATTTCGCTTTTGACTCCTTCTGCTTGAAGTATTTGCATGCTGAGAATAGATGTTTATAGATGAATATTCTTCATTTTCAGATTCAAAGCAGATATTGTTTTGTGCAATTTCTGTAAAAAATCCGTCCGATGAAGTTGATTCACGTTCATGACTGAGAATATATACATCTTCTGATAAATCGTATTCTTCTTCAGAACCATATCGTGAAACATTTGTTGAATTTCTTTTTCGGCAGCACAGCCCCCTCCCCATCTCATTTACATTCCTTTACATCAAATCATCATCACAAAACGTTAAAAGAGTAGTAAAACAGCAGAGTATACAAAACAAAAAAATAGAGTAGAAAAATCAACATAGGATATATTGTTTGTTGAGCTGTCAAAATGACCGCAGTCAGTCTTTCTATGTATAAACTTTTATGTTGTCGATATTAATGAGAAAAAACAAATAATTTTTGTTCCACATATTTTTTATGATTAATTAGGAAAAGTCAATGAATGAATGAGAAATCAAAGAAAAAGGAAGGAAATATAAGCTTATGATCTGCGGTCAAAGTAACCGCTGCCGTCTTTTTAGTGTTTACTTAACCCTTAATTTTTCGTCAAATTCGGATATAATCGCTTATTTCGCCCGGTTACTATATAATAACCTTACGATGGGATTTAAATCTTTTGACTCATTGATATCCAGCTCTCCACATCTCTCGAAACAATGGAGATTTTTCCGACGAATGTCTTAATTTCTAGACGACGGGGGCAAACAGTCACCGACAGGGCTATTGCCAATACTCCCACTAGCGCCGCCCCAAATTACAACTGTATAGAAAATGAGATAGACTAATGTACACTGTAAAGATCCTACAAAATCAAGAAACTGCTATGAAAGAATTTCCTTCTGTAGCAGAAGCTACCCTTCAGGAACTAAACGCCATTCTAACAAACATCGGTGATGAGAAAGGCCTTTAGAGGAGTGGACCTAAACGCACATAGCAGTTTGGGGATACAAAAATGAAGATCAGAGGGGGACGCAAGTTGAAATCTTTCTACTTGGCAATCAACTTTTTCTCCTCAACGAAACGACCTCTCCTCCAACTTTATAGAACCATGGAGCCAAGGAATGGCCTGATCTCTCAATCACCAAGGGTGCTGCAATAGCCAGCACCTGCAACTGGAAAGTCCTCAATGAATTCTCATACAGTGATTACAAATATATAAAAATTCCATCATGATAAATCAAATAAGAAATAGCTACCTTAGGTTGAAAAGTGCCTATGGTGGTCATAATGAAATGATACAAAAACTGAGAACAATAGTCCCTCATCTTCAACAATAAATCGCAAAATGCACCACTCCAGATCAGCTCGCCAACATCACAGAAAAACAACAGCTAGAAATATTCAAAGCTTTTAAAGGTACCTATAAAATCAAGAAAGTCAAATCCGCATTCAGCATCAGATGGTTAAACCAAAGCCTAGAAATCAAGAAAAAAGAACTCGTTCCTTTACATGTGCTAGAGGGAAACAGACCGCTTCGGGCTGCCATACAAAGCCATCGTCAAAAAAAGACCAGCCTCCTCCAGCAGATCTTTTCAAACTTTTCGGAACCCATCTAAATGAGATACTAGTTCTTTTGCACTGTCCATCCTAAAAGAACTTTACCCTTCAGCCTAAGACAAAAACCCTTCTGCTTCCCATCACTCTCATCTGTCCTAGGAACCGGACATTTCAAAAAAAGAAATAAAAAATACTCAAAAAAGCACCATTAAAAAAGAGCTCCAGAGTAAAATTCAATAGACATCGTCATACTAAAATTATTCAACAATAGAATTTCCAAACTTCTCCATTCCTACTTCAACAAGTATTTCCAGCTCATGAGTTTCCCTGCTCCCTTAAAAAGAATAATTGTACTACATTATCTTGTACTACATTTGCAATACATTATCAGATATAAATATTTATTCCTAAAAATAATCAAATTAATAAGCATATTCAAATTAATCATTCATCAATTTCTAGGTTGTATAACAATTGAACAGGACTTTTAATAACAAATGTATTCGTTTTAACTTGACAAGATCTAACTTTACTGTCTCTGCCAGGAAATACAGCTACTACTATTCCCAATTTCCAAAAATGCCTTGGAAGTTTATCATCGTTGATTAATGCTATGTCATTAACTTTAAATTACCTAACTTTACCTGCCGGTTTTACATAATGAGAAGATCTTAACATTAAAAGATATTCTTTAGACCATTTATTCCAAAAATTATTAATTAATCTTTAACGATTGTTAAACCTTTTAATTACCATTATCCTGTTACTTAAATTGGAATCAGTAGTAAGCCTGGCAGCTATTTACTCTTCTTCTCAACAGCATGTGCGCTGGAGTAAGAGGCACAGGTTCCTGAAATTCAGAAAAAACATAAGTTAAAGGGCGAAAATTAAGCACACCTTCAATTTCAATAAGTGGAGTCTCTAACTCTTCTCGAGATACAGTAGTTTTTCCTAGAGTTTTTCGGAGGGCAAGTTTCACAGATCGAATGAGTCTTTCATGAAAAACACCTCCCCATGTAGCTTTCTCAACAATAAAGCGCACTGGATTTTGTGGGAGGCATAAAAGTTTTTCACCATTGGATGGTGGATGATAGTCCACAAATGTTTTAGTTCTAGTTCAGTTTTCTTGAAAGTTCGTGCATTATATGACTAAATATCGGAACACAAACCTCGACGAGTAATGAATCGTTGAAGTGCCAGTAGAAATGTTTCATTGGTCAGATTATCAAAAAACTCCAAGTGCATAGCTCGGGTTACTCCACAAATAAACAAAACGATGTAGTTTTTGTTGTCACTGTTGTTGCGGTAGAGCGGTCCTCCGAAATCTATACCAACTATAGAAAATGGAGGTAACTGCTCCATTCGAGCAGCTGGCATAGCTGCAGTAATTTGGATACCTGGCGAAGAGTTGAATCTTTTGGACAATACATATCTTTTGAGAAGGTTTTTCACAGTTTACCTTCCTCTAATTACCAGTATTTTTCGCAGATTTCCATGAGAGTTTCAGAAATCCCACTGTGAAATACTTTTTTATGCGAGTCAAAAACTAAAAAACTCGCGAAGTTATGCTTTGCAGGCATACGAGTAGGATGTTTTTGCAGGTACGTAAATTTCGATTTCTGGAGTCTTCTACCTACTTGAATTATCCCATCAGAATCGAGGAAGGGATTCCAAAATTGCTGAAGATTTCGAAACTGGTTTTCCTTGCTTTAAATGAGCAATTTCTTCTGCAAAAATCTCTCTTTGTGTAGTTTTCTCCAATACTTTTCGGCACCATCATGTTCTTTAGCAATGATTACATAATATCTTTTAATATCATTTCTATCATTATGTATGAAGCGAAACACCCAACTTGTAACTCGAAGTAATTTATTCAAGCAAATGTACTTGTTCATATCAAGTAAAAGCGCTGAGTTCGATCGAGCTTCACACAAAGAAGTTGAAATTGCATCTTGAATAATTCTTCTCTCGTCTGATTCACCAGGAGAAACTAATTTTCTTCCTCCTGGCAAAGCCACTCTGGACCGTGAATCCAAATCGAACTGTTCATAAGCCTTTTGGCACTTGCTCCTCGAGATATGTAATCTGCAGGATTGTCTTTCCCCCTGCAGTGATACCAATTTGCAGGATCGGTATTGGACTAGATTTCAATCACTTGGTTTGAAACAAAAGGTTTCCATTTGGAAGCTACTCCTTTAATCCAATGGGGAGCGATTAAGGAATCACTCCACAAATACACTCTAGAAATGGGGAGATTTAAATTCACCTTCAAATATCGTAAAATTCTAGCAGCATTCACGGTTCCCATTAATTCTTACCTATGAAGATTTAATTTCTTAAAGTTTCTTCTCGAGTTTAAGCTGTTATGAAACTCGTGGAAATACATCCATCGTATAATATCCATCCATCATAAAGAAAATAGGACACTGCTCCGAATGCTCTAGGGCTGGCATCCGAAAAGATATTACAGTTCTAATTATTTTGCTTGATTCTACGGAAAAGAGAAATATTTTGTTTCAATTGTCAAGTCCTTCAAAAGATAAATTTGAGACCACGAAATTCCCCACTTTTTCATTAATTCAGTCGTTGATTCATCGTCCCATCCTAAACCATTTTCCCAAATTTCTTATAGCAAGCATTTAATGATTAAATAAAAGGGACTAACAAATCCAACTAGATCAAAGATCTTTGCAGACGTTTGAAGTACACTACGATTAGAGTTCATCAAATTAAAGATTATATTAAGAAGAGGCTGGAAGTCTTATTTAAATGTATAATCTTTTGTATTCCATATTATCCCAAAAACCTTCAAAGGACGTACACTTGATTCTTAAAATTCTATCATACCTCTTTCGTTCCACAAATTTCTCAATTCTTCGTATCTAGCTTTAAATTTTCGCAAATTCAGGTTCATATTTTTGAGAATTTTCTACAGCACTTATAGAAAGATCTAAAGCTTCATTTACCGTATTTGCGCAGTAAAATAAATCATCTACATAAAATGATGAATTAAGCATTTCATAATCTTCTCTTCGCTCTTGTTTATATTTTCGAATGTGGTACTTAATGGTTGCAGCAAGCACAAACGGACTTGATGTTACACCAAATGGTACGCGCGTCATTCTCAGAATTTTATAAGACTTTAAATCCTGTTTATCTGGAAACCAGAAAAATCTCAAATAGCCAATAACCTCCTCAGCCATTCCGATTCTGAAAGCTGCTCCTTGTATATCACTACAGAACGAATACTCAAATTCGCGAAATCTCAATAGAATATCGTGTAATCTGGTGTTCAAAGGTGGACTCGGATTAAGACAGTCATTTAAAGACTTGTGTCCTTTACCTTTCGACGAGGCATCGAAAACCATTCTAACTTTAGTTGTCTAATTATCGGTTCGTACTACGGCAGAATGAGGTATATGAAATGAATTACCTTCATTGTTTGAAGGGCATTCCTCAACAATATTCAAATTTAATTGGTCTGAACAATAGTCGTTATATTCATTAAAAAGCCAAAAAATTATTTTCTTTCATTCTCATACATAAATTTTAAAATCTTCTCTTTGTTATCACGAAGTTATTATGCAATTCGTTAGGATTTTTATCCCAAAATAGCTTTGTTTCATATCTCCCGTTCTTGAATTTTAAATTGTTTTCAAAACGCGCAATTAAATTCTCGTCGCATTCCGAAATATTGCCCGTGTCATTTATTCCCATCAAATCTAACTACCAAAGATATTTTAAATTTTCATTTAATGCTGAGAAACATTCTATTTTTAAAACAGAAATGTTATTTACACTATTTAATTCTATTGGTGAGATTCACCTCGCACAACTTTTCCAAAAATCGTATCAATTACAAATAAGGTTTTAGCTAATTTTTCTCTTTTGTCAGAGTGAAATTCCCAAAAATATTGCACACCAATTAAAAGAAAAAATTCATTTCCGAACGATACGCTAGCTTTTGAAAGCTGTATATTTTTCTTACTAAGCATATTTTCTAGTTTATTTGATGATACTGTGAAAGGCAAACTACACGCTAAATTCAGTTCAGCGTTTTCTGGACTCCTAAAGGGAGCGAATGAAAAAAATCACCTTTTCGATCTTTTAGTGCAGAAAACCGCTCCTTAAAACTTTTTTATAACTGCAAACCAGTTCCCACTTCCTGTCCGTCAAGAAACAGATAACGGAATCGGAATTCTCCCCTTTGGTCCGATCGTTTAAGGAGCGTTTTATAATTACTGTTTCAATGTTTAAAATGAATTGCGGTAAAGAAAGTTTGCATTACGGTGAGTTACATTTTCAAATTCTAAAATTACCCTTTAACGTATTTCATAGACAGGAATCTGTCCAGATATTTTTTATATGACTGATATTATATTTATACACATTCTGCAAAAACTTTGTTAAATGACCTAATTCCATTCCGAACATATCCCTGACATATGTTATACTTGAATGCAAATTTGAAAATTCCTGAGACATTAAAAATAATAAGAGATATCTTCATCCTGAATACATTCTTTTATGACACTCTATTTTTAAAAAATTATATATCATTAAAGATTATCCATTAGAAATTTCAGGAAGAAATTTAAAATAATGAAAATTAATTTAACTAGGGGCTCTGCCCCCTGCTCGCTAAAGCTCGCCTACCCCCAGGAGGATTGCGCTGCAAACCTCCGGGGCTTGCTACGCAAATACTGCTCGCTTCGCTCGCTACATGAAGACACTGGGTGTCCTAGCACAGTTGTTATAAAATCTTTATATATATATAACATCCCCTGCTCGCTCCGCTCACCGACACCAAAGAATCACCTGATTCTTTCGGGATCACTATGTGGAAACAGCTCGCTTCACACGCTTGCCGTAGTTATCCGTTTCTGCTAGTATTAGGAAATTATAAGTATATTAATTAATAAAAGTAAATTTAAATTAGTTGAAATTGCACGAACTCCTAAAATTAATTTTTCATCAGTTTCTACAATTAAAATCTTCTGGTAGCACAGATATATATGTAAATGTTAGAAAGAAATTTGAAAGGTAATATTTATAATCCAAAGATGATTAAAAATCAAAATTATTTTCATCAATCAGAAATTTAAAACTTCTTGGCATACACTTTTGAATATTTATTCAAAAGTTTATTTCAACATAACTTCATTCCACTAAAATTTTAAGTTTAAAACTGATAATATAGCCTTTTCCAAATCTTCAAAATAAATTTTTAAAAATTGCTTTTTGTACCAAAATTTCAAATATGCCCTCTTTGCAATGGAGTGTAATTCAGAAAAGCTTTCCCACATGTACACATGCTTATTTCAACAATTATTTAGTCAAGAAGAAAAATATAGTGTTTCTCAGTGCAGTCATTTGTGTTTTAAATCTCAGAAAATTCTTGATCGTCTCCTGTCGTAGAAAGATGTAAACCATCTTGCAACCTTTTAGCTAAAAAAGGACAGTTTAAAGAAAATAGTGGCTTGAAACACGTTCATATTAACTATTAAATTTAAAACCCATAATAATTATTTACTTTTAGCCTTTTATAATTGATAAGATAGCTTTTTCTCAAAAATTTCAAAAATCCTTGCTTTTTTAAGCAAAATTTTAAATATGTACTCTTTCTTATAAAATATTACACAGAAAAGCTTCCTCACCTGTATAGATGCTTATTTCAACAATTATCTAGCCAAGAAAGAAATAGTGTTTTCCTCAATGTAGTCATTTGTGTTTTAAATCTCAGAAAATTCTTGATTGTATCTTGTCGTAGAAAGATGTAAACCATCTTGGAACCTTTTAGCTAAAAAAGGACAGTTTAAAGAAAATAGTGGCTTGAAACACGTTCATATTAACTATTCAAATTTAAAACCCATAAGAATTATTTACTTTTAGCCTTTTATAATTGATAAGATAGCTTTTTTCTCAAAAATTTCAAAAATCCTTGCTTTTTTAAGCAAAATTTTAAATATGCACTCTTTTTTATAAAATATTACACAGAAAAGCTTCCCCACTTGTATACATGCTTATTTCAACAATTATTTAGTCAAGAAAAATATAGTGTGTTTCTCAGTGCAGTCATTTGTGTTTTAAATCTCAGAAAATTCTTGATTGTATCTTGTCGTAGAAAGATGTAAACCATCTTGGAACCTGTTAGCTAAAAAAGGACAGTTTAAAGAAAATAGTGGCTTGAAACATGTTCATATTAACTATTCAAATTTAAAACCCATAATAATTATTTACTTTTAGCCTTTTATAATTGATAAGATAGCTTTTTTCTCAGAAATTTCAAAAATCCTTGCTTTTTTAAGCAAAATTTTAAATATGCACTCTTATTCATGAAATATTACACAGAAAAGCAAAAAGTATGCAACATTATCATTCAACATTAGAAGCAAGTGGTAATTCTCTTCCATTGAAAATATAATGTGCTAAAACAGTCCGTACAAACACGGTGGCAAAAAAATCTAATCTCTCTCTATATATACGTTGCAAACACTATGCAACTTTAATCATTCTCCGAGAGCAGTGTGCAAGAGAACTTTTCTGAAGTATAATCAGTTCTCTGGTCTTTATTCTGTAATTTTTATTTTTACACATAGTAAATAGTGCACACAATTAGTATCACAAAAAAAGACTCTGGCTCCCTAAGCCTATCGGCGGGTTTGTGGCCGATCTTCGCTGAAATCTTTCATCCAGGGATTCCCTTGCACGCTGCTCTCTTCTACTCAAATTTTATTCAAAACTTCGCAAAGAGTTAATTTTAAATAAATAAATTCAAAAAAGAGTAACGACTTCTCCTGTAATCCGTAAGCGATTAGCTAGGTTAGCAAAATTCTTGGTGTCAGGGTTGAGATTGGTAAACAAACTGATCGTTGCCAACAGGGAGAAAGAAATAAAGGTCATTTTTTTGCGCCACGCATAAGCGTTTTATATAATATAGATCCATTATCGTATTAATCACACTTATTTTTATTTTTAATTTAAGGTGTATGTAAATTTGGTTTCAGCCGTGAATGCATGTTTTAAATGTGTTAATATTTAAGTTCATTGTAGCAGTAATAGATAAAAGAATTTTAAAGTAAAAACTTGTGTCCCCCAATTAAAAAAATTAAACTGATAGTGAAATGAAATGTATAGTGTTTATTAATTTTTCATTATTTTAATATTTTGGACATTGTTTAATAATTATAAAGTATCTACAGTTTCCATAAATATTTTTTTGATTTATGTGTTTATTTAATTTGGGAAAAAATGTGTACTTCTCATGATAACTTCCATTAATACGTTATTGAAGTACAACTTTGGGAGAAAGAAAATTTCAAAATTTAATTTGACTGTCCACAAAATGCTTGTGTGTTTGCTAAGCTATTCTAATGAAAGTTTAGTTATCTAAATTATTTCTAATACATATAATATAATTACCATTATATCTATGCACATACTGCATGAACTCTGTTAAATGACCTATTTCCCTTTTGAACATATATCCCTGATATATATTATACTTGAATGGAAATTTGAAAATTCCTGACACATTAAAAATAATAAGAGATATCTTCATCCTGAATACATTGTTTTATATCACTTTATTTTTTCGAAAATTATTTATCATTATAGATTATCCATTAGAAAGTTCAGGAAGAAATTTAAATTAACGAAAATTATCTTTATCCAATATATTAATCACACTTATTTTTATTTATATCACTTATTATATTTTTATATATACATTTTTAGAATGTTAATGAAGATTTCTTAATCAATCTGGATTTCTTCTTAAAGATTTACTTTCCTTTGAGATTATTAAAATTCTGCGATTTAAAAAGTTTTGTCTCCAATTGATGTACCAGTTACCTAACTGATCAGGTCATTTATAAGCATAAGGCTAGTTTTTGTTGTTATTAATTGTGCATTGGGATGAGTGTTTTTAGTTTAATTTTTCCACTATTAGAATAGGGGGGGGGGGGCAGTGGATTATTTTGGGTACAATTAGCTTTTTCCATTTCTCTCGCATCTCCATACTTCCCTATAAGAATGCACCCTGCATGTTGAACTCGTTACTGTAGGGTAAATATCTTTTTATCTTTTAAGAAATTCGATTTATTTTATTTTCATTTTAGGTTATGCCTTTTAATCATCAATACTGACATCTATAAAATGCCTGTATATACTTATTTCAAAAGCCAAAAAGTTGTTGCAGATAGGTTCTCTGAAGATGTAGATGGTATGAATAAGTAAATAAAATTGATTTTTTTCATTGCAGAATACTAATGAATTTGCTTTAGAAAGTTATATAATGCATAACTTCTTTACTAAATATCATCGTTTTTTCATAGAAACATAACTGTGTTTGTGTGAACTAATTATAAATTATCATACGTTTAGGAAAATCCATCTATTAGTAACATCCATCTATTTAGTATAGCTGCAAATGCTTTGCAACTTATACTAAAAACATTATACACAATTTTTTATGAATATTTTTATTTCTCTCATCCATAAAGAGTTAACTTTTGCTTTAGTTTAAAATTTTGCATGTCATTGCTTGGTTACTAACTAAAGAATATTACTGTAACTTTTTTCTAACAGTTATTTCTAATTACATTTGGAAGGTTACTAATTGAGGTCATACTTCATAGATTAATTGCTATGCTTTTGCTTTTGTCTAAGGTTTACAGAGATCCTATGATATACTTCCGAACAACAAGTAAAATATTGTAGGAAAATTTACGAATATGTGTGCGAAACAAATGGATGTGCGTCTCATCTTAAAAATGATAACAATCATAATAGAATGGTATGGGGAGTATGTGACAAGACCCAATTCCATAATTTGTTCAAAAAGTTCGTTCAAAACCCTTTTTTCTGTTCTGTATGTAAGAATAATTAAACCACTAGTTTGTTAAAGACATTTATAGCAAATTTTTAATCTTAATTGTTTATATGGAAACAAAACTAGTTGTTAAAAAAATCTGTTTGAACAATGCCCTTCACTATGTTGCAGAAATTTTTCTTTAATTAAATAATTTATTTTGCAGGTTTCAGGAGATCAAAGGCTTCATTATGCAATCAAGGAAAACTCTATATAGAGACAATTTTTAATTAAATTATTTATTTAGAAGTTTTTTTGTGAAGAATATTGAAATATTTCATTTCAGAATTGCATTTCAGCAATAACCGTATAAAAAGTAGCAAGATTTACTCTTTTATTACTGACATATGTTTACTAGTGTGAGATTATATCTTTACTAGTCGGGAATGGTTGTATATGAAAACTTATCTATTTAGAAATAAAGAACTGTTATATTTAATTGTAAGTGATAATTTTATATTGTAAAGGGACGAGATTCATGTTTATGTGGAAAGTCGCAGTTCAAGAATCAATTCAATTTCAGGAATCATTTTTATTAGATGGCTAAGTTCCACGACAGAGCACATTAAAAGGTACAAGACACAAGACAAGACAGAGAACAACAGCACGATACAAGTACACAGTTAAGAAGAGAGAGAGGCATCACGGGAAAAACCCGGATGGCTCTAGTAGCGCCACCTACTATGAAAAGGAGAAGACAGTGAATTGTAACCGCTACAATATGTGATATATTTATATGAATTTTACCAAAATATAACTGTAGGTATTTTATACTGAAGTATCAGTTTTGTTTGTAAATAATTAAAGATTTTGCTTCTGAAAAGAGTCTAAAATGCACATTTGCGATGTATGAAAATGTATAAGAAATAATGAGCTTTTATTATTGGAAAATTTGTTTTCGCATGAGTATAGCAGAAAGAAATTTACACACGAAATGGCTATCTTTTATAATTTATGTTTTAGTTAGAATTTTACCAAAATGTAAAATTGTATGCAAATATTAGGAATCAGTTTTTTATATGTGCAATGTATTTAAATAAATTTGACCAAAATAACTACCTATTGGTCAAGAAATAATGAGCTATGTTTGATTGTTACTGAGAGTTTAGTGTGCAATATTTTTGTTTGGATTTTATTAAAATACAACCACACTCGCAAACAGCAATTGGTAAAAAATTTTTCATTTTTTTAAAAGTTTTTCATTTTTTTAAAGGTAATTTTCCAATGATTTGTGCAATTAGGTATAAATGTATTAGTTAAAAATTGAGACACTTTTGTAAATTTTAGGTATAAAATTTACAGATAAATATGTGTAATATTTTTATGAATGTCAAAAATTTTGCTTGGGGTGTTTAATCAAGAGAGTTCTAAGAAATATCTTTTTTACTTATTTATGTTTTACCTGTATTTAAAACTGCCTTTACACCAATAACATTTATACACTCTAGTTGGTTACATTTTGCTTCCATGTAAATATAGTATAATTGTAAATTTAATTGTAACACATTTATATTCTTTGTCTTCAAATTTATTTTAATCTTTTAACCCATGTGCAGCTCCGATTATCTCAATTTTGTACTTGTTATAATAAGATTTTATTCTGTAATTTATCATCAGCTCGATTATTTTTCAGTAAGCATTTTTCAGATTTTTCATCTTGGTTGTTATTGTAGAAAGTGTAATACTTGGTTGTACTACAGTGAATTTATGTAAAAATGTATTTTTATGTTGTAATAAAAGTATAAAAATACTCTGCTGAATGTTTTCAAAATTCTGAATACTTTAACTGAATGTATTAAGAACATTTTCTCTTTCAATTATGTTTTTTTTTTCTCATCGAGATATTATTACAGGGGGGGGGGATAGAACCGGGATATCAGGGAAAAGTCAGGGAAATTCGTAAAAATATCTAAAAATCAGGGAAAATTCATAGTTATTTGTTACTCGAGTTATTATCTATAAATTAGTATCTTATGTGTAGTATTATTTATAACAATAAATGGAATGAAAAACTAATATTCATTTATAAAAGCATAAGTTTTTGATTAGAGCAATTAATTTCTTATGATTTGTTAAAGAATAAAGATTTGAAGTAATATTTTGGCAGTTTCTCTTGTTTAAATCTTTGCAAAAATATATATTATTAGGTATATATAATTATACTATTTTTATATTTCTTCTCTAACATGTTATTCTGGTATTCATGCAAAGAGCACTAATTAGTTGTTGAAGTTTTGAGCAAAGATCATAATAACCTTTACTGTTAACATAATTTCACTTGTGTTGCAAAGAGTCGTTTTAATGTTATTAAAAATTACTAATAATACTGATAATATACTGTTAAATAAATTTTTTAGAATGTTCATTCCATTTTTTAAAAATTAAATTTCATAAAAATATTTTTTTCATTTTAAATAACTGGTAAAAGTGTTTTAAATAATGTATATTGTACACAAACAGTGATTCTGAGTAGGGAGAAAGCCAGGAAACTAATATAATTAGTAGCCTTAAATCAGGGAAATGTAAGTTTAGTCAGGGAAATATTTTTCACAGTTTCTGTAGCCACCCTGCATTATAATTTTTAAGCTGACTCAGTCTGTCAAGACTTTACTAGTCAGAGCAAACTCAAAAGCCTTAGAATTAATATTTTCTAAAAAGTGTAATTCGTAAAAGAATATGTAAAATACATGCAAATAACTGGTGTGTTGTGTGCTTTAGATGTTCTTAAAGGATAAGTGGGTTCTTGATATTTCAAGCTTAAAATCTTAAAAAACATGAAAAATTTCAAAACACGCTACGATGTATGGCTAAGAATTCGTTTAAAATTTTTAAAACCTTTCATAAGGCAGTCAGAGTTTTGTCTAAATGAATGTTTACAAATATTTAAAGAATAAAAATAAAACTTTAAATTAACTTAAAAAATTTTTTTATTGCACATACAGTTATAAGCCTTGTGTTTTGCACATATAGTTTTAAGTTTAACAACTGTACTAGCAAACAGGTAACTTTCTTTTGATGAATTTTATTAAAAAAATATTTATTGTAAACTGTGGTATATAGTTCCATTATAGAAATTTGTCGTACTGCGCA
>BGPR01000215.1:266984-287681 GCA_013235015.1 Araneus ventricosus | reverse complement strand
ACCAGAATAATGCAGTATTCACCCCCCCCCCTCGGGTGACATTACTAGTTTTAAAATGGCGAGTGATGAAGCAGGTAGCAGTTTATGTTTTAGTAAAAGCACCTGAGGATAAAATAATAAGCAGCATGTGGATGAAAATGGGGTTCACCCTCACAGGTGGGATTGTGATGGCTAGTGTGGCTCTGGGTGCCCCTCCTCCTCCCTTCCTATCACTTCTCAGATAAGAAGGAATTTTCAAGATATGATTCAAATTTAAGGACTTGAAATAAGTTTATTTTTTGTATGGTCTTGAGCTTCCAGTGTTTAGGGACTTGGTTCATAACTTGCTTCCTTCTGTATTAATTATTATCAAATAATCTTTTGATAACTGTGGCCGTGGTCAAATACTCATGCGAAATCTAGTAGGTGATATTTTTTTTAAAATAATTATTTTTGGGTATTTTATTTTTTCGTGTTTTATTTCAACTTGTTTAAGGTGGGTTAACAAATTAAGCCAAAAGCCTGTACTTCCTGATATAAATTAGTATTTTCCTATCTGCCTTTCGAACTTTGAAAAAAAATGTGGAAATGTTTTTTAAGGACTTGGTTTTTTTTTTTCAACGTCCTTTTACTAATAATCTCTCTTACAAATTTTATCAGCGTATGTATCGCCGTAATGAAAACATTAACATGAGGGTAAAACTTTAAATTAATTAGGATCAAGCCCAATCACCCGGTATCTTGGACATCCTTCTCAATCCCAGGTTTCCTGCGATAATTAAACAATTTCCTTCATTACCAACATTAGTATTTATATTTAATTATTGTATGTAATATTTAATTAATACATTGTTTCCTCCTTTCTTTCAGGACTTTGAAAATATTTCGGCTTTTTTTAATCATGAGCTTAAGTGCATTGTTTGACAAAATTTTATAAATTGATCTACAAATCTTATTTTATTTTTCATTTTTTTTTTTTTCGTCGACAGCCAATTTTAATTTGTTTTCAGGAAAATTTCCAAATCTTACATTCATGATGATAAAACTCTGTATCAAATTTTATTCATCTAGCTATTCAAGTTTTTGAGTTATAGTGTTCACATGAGTGCGGGCAGACAGATAGACAGATTTCCCTTGGACCGATTTTGTCCAGTGGAAAGACATAAGTTTGTAAGAATAATGCCAACACTTTCAAGTTTAAGAAAATAATTCGAACTTATAAAGAACTTAACGTTTTGTTATTCTCGAAACAGTTAAAAACGGATTTATAGGTTTCATTTCGCTAACTTATTCAAACCCAAGAGATTTTTAGTGCTCTTGTATTTCATTGGTAGAATATTCAATAATCGTGTTTGTTAATGGGAAAAAATGAGCTCAAACACCCGAAAAAGTGAACTTGAATTATGAAAGAAAAATAAATCGAAGCTGGTTCATTAGAAGAATTATTCTTATAAAACAGATTTTATGAGAATTAGTATCTAAGTAAGCTTTTCATATTTAAGAGAGAGAAAAAAAATGAGTAAGATTTTGAAATTTTCCTGAAAACAAATTAAAAATTCACACGACGAAAAAAAAATGAAAATAAAAATAAAATAAGATTGTAAGATCAATTCGAGAAATTTTTGCTCAAACAACGAGAAAATTCTAAGTCTCAATGAGTGGGAAAAAGTTTGAAATATTTTCAAAGTCCGAAAGAAATATGTTTAAATGTATTAATTAAATATTAACATATTAAATAATTAACATAAATTTTAATTAATGTTAAGTAATGGTTGAAAATTGTTTAATTATCGCATGAGAAAACTGGATTGAGGCGATGTGTCCTTAAGATGCATCGGGTGATTGGGCTTGATCCTGCTAATTAATTTTAAAGTTTTCAATTCTTATGTTTAAATGTTTTATTTTAACTCTCTGAGCCCGGCTCGAGAGAGAATTTGGTTGCCTCAAAGCCCGGAGTAATTTTTCGTTCACAGAAACGGAATGGTATCGTCCTTTCCTTCACCGCAATGCCAGAAAGGGGGACGCCCGCTGCGCGGTCATTTTCCAAAAATGAAAGGGGAGCCATTGATGGTAATTTGCGGTTAGAACTATCGGTACTGGACAAAGTCTTGTTTGTGAAATGCTTTTCGGGCTACTGATAAGAATTCTACTCTATTAGTTTAGGAGGAATCTCGATTAGTTTATCTAAATGCTTTCAAAGAATTATTTTTTACCCAGTCATTAAAAGTTCCGTAGTTTCTCGCACGGTTTGTGCTGTAAAATTTGGCTTATTTTAAAAAGAAAGCGAAAACATAAACTTTGACCAGTTATTATTCATTTATGCAATTGACAGATAATTTTGGTAAGTAGATCTTATCAGTAGAGACACACTTATAGAGCGGACAAATAAACTAAAAACTATGAAAAAGCAACAAATCCGTCAGGGGAAAAATTGGTTGCTTTTATCACTCGGAAAATTCTTTAACTTCAGACATTTTACAAAGAAAAGGAATCATATATCTCGTTAGCTCCTAGGAAAATTGTGAACACACAAGCAATGCTCTCTGAAACAGCCTTCTTTTATCATCCAGGCAGTCAGTCCTTTTCATCAAAAAATCGCTAATCATCAATATCTCAAAAAAACGTCATCTTATTTTTGCACAACTCTAAATGAGTGTTCGCCAAGAAAATGAGAGAATTACCCTCAAGACAATTTTTTATAGATATCAATGCGAGAAAAATGCGGTGTTTATGTTGGAAAAGTAAAGAAAAGAATGAATTATAAACAAAAAGAGTCGTAACCTTCTTTTTCGAATATCGGTAGGCTATTCAGGTTTATTCAAGTATGCAATGTGTGCACGCCCCCAACACCTTAATTAACATTGTATTTTTATTGAAATTAATTAATTTTATTTTTTAAATATTTCATGAAAAGAAACGCACTTAGAGCACTTTAAAGAATCAAGTAATTCGATTAATTAGAAAAAAATATATTTTGAAAAATATTATCTATAAATTACGAGTTTATTTTTAAATATGAAGAAAAGAAGGCAATTGTTTTGGTTCTTATTTGTCTTGTGAAACGAGGTAAGCCATGTATTATACTAACTTTGTGACAAATTAACCTCGTTTGTGTATATGTGAGGCACAGTTAAATGTGGCTAGCAAAACTGTAAATACCGTTGTTGAAAAGGTTTAAAATTTCATTATTAAAATTTATTATTTTTGTAACGAATTTATTGATAGTTTAATATTTAAAAATAAATCTCTAATTTTAAAATGCAGTGCGACAGTCTAAGAGGTTAAAGACCGTGACCGCTATCTCCCCCTTTCCCCCTGCGAATTTTCACTTCTGAGAAGGTAATCAATTAAATATACCACCAAGAGAATCTCCCTGCAATTATGGAGTCTTAAAAAATATATCTTCTGTTTTGCAGTTAAAACACAATTAAAACAAAAAACGCATTCCTGATGAGAAAAATGTGTACTATCTATAGCTCAAATGTTCATCATTTTAATCATATAGAGCGAAAAATCTTACTGAGACTAAGAGATACTCTTGTGCATATCTTTTCCGAGTTCTCGTAAGAGACCCAGAGCGATACTGGACTACACATACGAAAATTTCCCGATAATTAAAAGACGTCGGACTGTAAGCACAGTCGTTGCAAATCTGGACCCGCAAAATCCTCAAAAATGTTTCGGCCTCAATGAACCGCTACTATGTGGAAACCCGCGCTTATTTCCGAGAACTCATAACTTAATTCCATCGCCATATTCCTGCTAAATTTCGTTTTCCTTCATATTTATAGACCTTATTTGACTTCTATTTTGGTCTCTCCTAGTTCAAGCACTGTAACCTTAATGAAAATACGGATCCGGACACGGAAAACACCCTTATACCAAAATTCCACACCACACTAGCGTTTCGCAGTGTTTTCCTCTAAAATTTCTTACGCAACTTGTCCCCCCTGCTTTAATTAGGTCCCCGTTTTCTAATTCATCTAATTTTAAATCTCTTATTTGAATTTTTTAAACGTTAATTTAATTAGAAGCCCATTCATTAGCTAGATGTGGAGGTGCATCGGACGCTTCGCGTCCTCGCGGTACTCCGTAACGGAACTCCGTTCTGTTGTGCATATCTGACAGCATATCAAATGATCAGTTGGCAAACCAAATTTAATATCTTCTGATTAATTTCATAATTAGTATATACTAAATTCAATATAGCACTTTCAGCAAAAAATTAGAACTCGCACAGCACCAGGAAAGTGTTTTAAAATCAGATGCATCTCAAGCGGTTTCTAATTTTACAATCATTGAAACAATAATTGTTTTTTTTAATTGAATTTAAATATGTCTAGAATTTATCTTTATTTCAAAATCTTATTTAGAAGTCTTGTTTGCAGTTTTTAACTTATGTTTTTCAGCAGTTGATTTTAACAGTAATTAATGGTCACCGTATTTCCGTAAAATGTACAAAGAATCAAAAGTTAAGAAAAACAGTAATCGACAATTTTATGGAATCTAAATTATTTTCTCTGGTAAAATTTGCTTGTAGCAATACAAACAAAAACAATAAATCTGTAAGTAAATAAGTTTACTTTTCAGAAAAAAAGTTGACCTGAAAGATTTCTGTTCGAAAAAATATGTGAATTGATCAGTGTCAATAAAAGATTTTAAAAAGGGGGGAAAAAGAATTTTCTTAATTTTTTTACTAAAATGAACATTTCCACAATCTTCTGCATAAAGCAAGTTAACAATTTCCTTATTTAGATCATAATAAAATGTATAAAAAATATTAATTCAATTTATTTTTTCTGCTTCTGATAAATATAATTTGATCTAGTAAATAACTGTCCTTTCTTTCTTCTTTCGCTGCGCTCCGACGGAATGACTTGACAAAACCGCATATCACTCACTGTCAGAAGACCCTCCACCCCGCTGACATAATCTGCCCGGGTGGCCTCAGAAACTTCCTTACTCCCCTAAAATTCTCCCAACCGCCCCGAAACGTCCCACGCCGTCCTCAGTCGACGGGGACGCATTGGGGCTCCCTCGGGCTCATAGAGTTAATGCATGATAAGTTATCATTGATAAAATTCTGTAAGAGAGAGATTATTAGTAAAAGAACGTTGAAAAAAAAACTAAGTCCCTAAAAACATTTCCAAAATTTTTCAAAGTTCGAAAGGTAGATAGAAAAAATAATTAATTCTATATCAGGAAGTGGTTGGTGGCTATGGCTTAATTTGTTAAATTCGAACCCACCCTTAAACAAGTTGAAATAAAAACCCAAAAAATAAAATACCCAAAATAATTATTTTAAAAAATATTATCACCACTAGATTTCAGCATGAGTATTTGACCACGGTTACAGTTATCAAAGATTAATATTTCTAATTGATAATAATTAATAACAGAAGGAAGCAAGTTAAGAAATCCCAAGCCCCTGAAAACATTTCCAACATTTTTCAAAGTTCGAAAGGCAGATAGAAAAAATAATTAATTCCATATCAGGAAGTGGATGGTAGCTTGGGCTTAATCATGTGAAAAATATTATATTTAATTTATAAGTATCAAATTATTATGTTATTTTTAATTGCTTTGTTTTAATTAACGATAAGTTATAATTGATGCAAATCTGCGCGCGAGAGAGATTATTAGTAGAAGGATGTTGAAAACCCCAAGTCCCTAAAAACACTCGAAAAAGTTTCAAAGACCGATAACAAAAATAAATCCCTATTTCAAGTCCTAATCTTGAATCGTTATCCTGAAAATTCCTTATCTGAGAAGTGATAGGGAAGGGAGGGGGAGGGGAGGGGAGAGCCACCCCAGAGCCACAGGAGCCACCACAATCCCACCGTGAGAGTGAACCCCCATTTTCTATCTACTAGCATTTTACTAACTCAAGGGGCATGTTTATTCATAATGCTCTTTATAAGGTACAAAGTCACTGGTCTCAATATTGCTTTAAAAAATGTTTTCTTTTAAACTTTCAGAAAAGATTAATAATTAATCAATATTAAAAGCATTTAAAAAAGCGGGGTTTTTTTAAACGCTCTGAATAAGTTTACAAATTGATAAAAAAAGGAGCGAAATCAATAAAACCATTTCTAGAAAATGAGCGTTTTTCTTTTAAACTCTCTGAATAAAGTTACAAATTAATCAAAAAGGATCCAAATGAGTAATGGAACATTTCCAAAAAAAAGAGCGTTTTTTCTTAAACGCTCCCTTTAATTTCAAAATTAATCAACAAAGTGCGAATCCATTGCTTAACACATTGTTCATAAAGGAGCATTTCTTTTAACACACTCCTTTTACTATTAAAAACTAATGGATAAGGAGAGAAATCGTTCAATACAATTGTAAAACACTTGTAAAACACTCCGAAAGGACGATGCACTTTCAAGTACGGAAAGGAGCGGAAATTCGCTCCATCGGATCGAATTTCGCTCGTTTGGTTTAAGTGTGTAGAAATAACATCAGTCAGCAAGGCTTCTATTTTAATACTTTTTTCAGGGTCACGAGAGTTGCAAAGAGTAAACTGCACAACTTCATATATTTTTCCTATTGGGTCCCTCGAACCGAAAACATAGACTAATAAATTCTCCCTCCTGGTGGCAGGCAGTTTCATTTCGTCAGCTATTTCTTTATTCAGAAAGCATCGTTGAGTAGCTTTATCTAACAGAATATCTATGGTCCTTCTTTATTACCGATCGTCTTTAATACCGAACAAGATTCAAATAGTACTTCATCCTGATTTATATTAATGTTTGAACAAGTTATGACTCCGAAGTCAAAACACTCTGTACTTTCAACTGTTCACCTTTACTGCTGATGGGCTCAAGAGCACTTGAAGTATCGCAAATTAGTTCAGAATGTCTGCGATGACACTTGCCACATGGCGGCCTTTCTAAATTACATTTCTTATAAACATGACCTTGCGTTAAGCATAAATAGCAAATCCCATTTCTTCTTAAATATGCCTTTCTTTCCTCAACTGATAAGGGGAAGGATAAAGTATTATGGTCACTTTTAGATTTTACACAAAATAATCATTTTTGCACATCATTTAAAAACGCAGATGCATGTGCAGTATTCGGGGTTGTCTCGTTTTTTCGATTAGATAAATCAACTTTACTTTTATTTAATTTTCCGTATTTATGGTAAAAGGGGTAGGTTTGTCATAAGAATTTAATCTAGTTCCTCTTCATGCATCGGCATCAAATTCTTTAATTAAATGCTCATTTCGTTCACGATACTGAATTTCAATTTTAAGAATTCCAATAAATCAGAAATCGTATTTTCTTCTTTAGCGTACATTTTACGTGAAGATTCTAAAGATAAATATCTAGGAATATATTTTAGCAGTATTGGATATAAAAATGAACTGTAACTATTAGGGTCAACTCCATTATTTTCTAACCCGCGTATGTGAGTTTCGCATATGGAATACAATCTGCGTAACGACTTTACATCCTGTGATTTGTGAACTGGGTTCAAATTTAGAAGCTTTGACATAGGAGCATCTATTATCATATCAGTCCTACCAAATCTTTCTTTCAGAAAATTTATTGCAAGGTCATAGTTCTTGGATTTTAGAGCTAAACCTCGAATTGCTATTTCGGCATCGGTGATGAGATAGGATTTTAAATAGTTAAATTTTTCAACATCGCTAAGATTTTAATTTTTATGTATAGCTGCTTGAAATCGAGAATAAAAGACATTAAAATTTAAGATATTGCCATCATACTGCGGTATTTGTAAACAAGTAAGTCTAATTGAATATTGTTGTGTGCTTCTGTTGACATTTCTATCAATCATTCGCTTTCATTTTTATGCAAGATTTTCTCAGCTATGATTTCCATGTTATGATTTGATCTCTGTAATCTTTCTGCTTTTCGACTTCGTTAGTTAGATCTCGTGCTTTGCACAAATTTATAATATCTGAATCCAGTTACTTTAATTGGGAATCCTTATCTAATAATTTCACCAAATTTCGTGAATTAGATCAATAGATCTTTCTTCAGTTTTATTCACTTCCTCTTTTAGCTACTTAATATTCTCTGTTGTCGCCTTTCTCACAGGTGATTTAACTTTTTCAATGACTCAAGAAACATTTTAACTAATTAAAATGTTAAGTTTTGCTTTTATCCAAAGGTTGCCGTTCCCGATCGGGAATTCCCGGGTTTCGGCACCAAAAATGATCAAACTTTAACTTCTCAATACATTTCAATTAGTAAGTCAAATGAATGCTCTTACCTGTCAGAAAGTAAGCAGCAAGCAACAGTTGAATATAGCAATC
Organism: Araneus ventricosus; assembly: GCA_013235015.1. NCBI lineage: Eukaryota > Metazoa > Arthropoda > Arachnida > Araneae > Araneidae > Araneus > Araneus ventricosus. The sequence continues at coordinate 279,418 of BGPR01000215.1, read as the reverse complement.
TTTTATTTTCTACAAGCAGCAGATCACAAACACGCACAAGAACGAACATAGAACAAAACTACTCAAGGTAAGCGATAGACAGAAAGTAGTTAATATAAATATAATATAATATATATACGATATAATAGAGGCGAATTGTCTTGGTGTTCAAGGGTTTCAACAATATCCAAGTTTGATGAATATACAAAATCCTCTCGCAGTTGCAGTGCAGCAAAAAAAAATTAAAGAAAAATATTGTTGTCTCTGTAGAGTTTTCCCACTAGATTTTTGATTAAATAGTCATTATATAAGATTTTTAAATTCGAGAATCGATGCTAAAATCTGTAAATATATACAGTTCATCAAAAAAGCATCGGAACGCTGCTCTTTATTCTGACACTAATTATAGCACAATAAACTGTAAAGACCTGCCGCCGTAGAAATGTGTCCTTTATATGTATATATATTATTTTTTAATGAAAAGGTTCGTTTTCATATTTACATTAACACAAATTCATTTTTTTTCAAATAACAACACCTAATTTCGAATACATATCCATATTCTCCAGATGAAATCGGCTTGACTATATATAAAATTTTGTAATTTTGAGTAAATGGATGATGAGATTTGAAAAATTTAAATTACGAATTACTAATGTTAAATGAAAATTTCCATTTTTCAATATATTTAAACATATTATGAATCTTTAACAATAATTCTTTTTTCATTGTAGTACTTCGGGGATCCAGATCGCTTAATTTAGCCGTTATCGCGCAGAGCTTGGCGACATCTCTTTTAAGGCCGATAGGGGGCATTACTTGAGGGCATTGAACCCAGGGGAGGCCTGTGAACTCGGGAGCGGACCGGCCACCTCAAGCGAGGGATAGAGAGATTTTGGGGAGAGAAAGGAGCGAGGTGGGATTTCGGTTGTTCTGCTTGGTAGCTGCTTTGGGTGTTCTATTTCTCGCTGAGGAGAGTGGAACTACCTGCAATATATGAGTTTCTCATTGAGGAGAGTGAGAGACCATTTGTGAAAGGTTCAATAACATTGGTGGAGGCTTCAATAAAGGATTTGACTTGCAAAAAAATGAAAAAAAACATACACATATAAGAAAAAAGAAAAGAAATGAGGAAATTTAAGATAGGAGAAGAAGGGAGTTGATGGAAATTGAAGATAGGAGAAGAAGAGAGCAGATGGAAATTGAAGATACGAGAAGAAGAGAGCAGATGGAATTCGATCAGCAGAAGCTACGATTGGAAAACGAAAGCTGTAGAAGTCAGAGCGATCGTGTAGTGACTGCTCAGTGTAGTGCAAAACCGAAGATCGATTTGCACAACATTTTACAAAAGTTTGATCCGAGATATAACGATATAAGCCTGTATCTTATCCTCTTCGAGAGACAGGCAAAAAGAGCAGAGATTCATAAAAAACATTGGGTTTCATATTTAATTGGATTGTTACCAAGTGAAATATCACAGATAATCACGAGAGAAGATGATGAAGTAACTGAAGATTATGAGAAAATTTAGACCCTGCTATTGAAGAGATACAAGTTGACAACGGAGAGGTTTCGACAGCTGTTTGTGAATCACAATAAGGCATCAGAAAATACATGGATCAACTTCGTGTGCGAGATGAAGAGTTACTTCCATGAATGGATTCGTGGATCAAACGGAAAAACTTTTGAAGAATTATCCAACTTGATCATTGCAGAGCAGATTAAAAAAAGTGTCGGCTGAGATTTACTAACATTTCCTAGATACGTGGTCGCAGTTAAAGATCCCCGAAGAGTACGCCAACAAGTTGGATGATTTCGAAAATGTTCGAGCGGATAGAAAAATGGAAACTTCTTGGAGAGATCAGCCAGAGGATCGTTTTACTTATGAACGCGAGGGGCAGAGAAATAAGACAAATTGCAAGTTTCGCTCGTCCCCGGTTAAAGAAGAAAAAAAACGAGCTCCTAGAAAAGAACAATACAGCACAAGGATTAATACACGTAAAGACTGTTACGTCCGTGGATTATCCCATCTGACAAGAGAGTGCCCAGAGAGGTATCAAGTATCAACACCGAATAAAAAAGAACTAAACCAAGACAATGATGCCCAGCATCGGAAATGCAATTGTACAGTTTGAAACCAGATAAGTGTTTTCATTTACCTTCAAATATTCCCATTAATGCACTACAGTATGTCACCACTGTAGTAGGCGAAAAAGAAGAAAAAACTCTGATTGATTCGGGAGCCCAGATACCGGTCATCAACGGAAAATTCTTATCGCAGAGAAAAATAACTACAGGTAAAATTATATTTTCCAGCGCTTTTGGAGAGAGAATTGAAGTAGGGTTGGCAAAATTCCTAGTCTCATTGAAGAGTGAACATAAAGACAAGATTTATCGCCCCATTCAGATACTTGCAGCGGTGTCCAGTAGAATTCAAGAGTAGTTGATTATCCCAACGAATATTTATCAACTACACAAGAGCTCCACAGAAGTTGGCGGGTAAAGGAAAACAGAATTATTACAGCCAAGGTTAGCCATACAAAGAACGAATTGAGAACTAAGCGTATCGCGAAACGGAGGTTTCGGAGAATTAATGAAGAAAATAGAGAGGCTGAGGGAAGACTTGGAAAGACTACGGCGGCAAAGAATACCGTCCGAAAATGAGGCAGTAAGCACTGAAAAGGGGTCAGAGGACATTGAATCGGAGAAACCTGCTAAACAACCTGAACGTTGTATAACCGAGAACCCACTAAAAGCCACAGCGTATGGACGTGCTGATAGAGAAAATAAAGGTGGACATTCAAATATTTGTGTAAGTGACGATGAACTTTCTAACGACAAATTCATTCGTAAACTGACTCCAGCATGGATGCAGTCCACCCTATTAGCACAGGAAAAACCGCCAAAATTTTAAGAATAATGTTGTGGAATATCTCACTCGTTATCCTGCATCATTCGGCGCGAATAATCCGGACGTTTGGCGGACAAATCTGTGATTGGTTGATGATCCTTCGGTAACCCTTAAACCCAGAGGGGGTCACCAAGGGGGTCACGAAACACTCCACACCTCCTCCCAAGGAAGGCGCAAGCGTTGTAACGCATTCAGACATCTAACAGACTTCTGCTTATTTCCCCTCACCAAATTATCTTGTACAAGAGGTGGTTGTGAGGTCAATAGCACGGTTTGAAACGCTTTCATTCGTTTGATACTTAGAAACATTCGCTTCATGAAAAATGCGAATGTGATTCTAACATTAAAATGAGGAGATCGTTTATAGATTATACAAAATAATTTATTGAAATGAAATGAAAACTGAAGAACTATTTATGATTGCAAAGAATATGAAAAAATAAACAGAATCTACATTTTATAGCTTTTAGCAATTAAAAAGAACAAAGCGATTGAATTATCTGTAGAAGCAATGAACCGTTTTAATTTTACTGCGATGAAATGTATTGTTAAAAATGCTATATAAAAAAAATTCTAAAAAAAATGTCAAAATAAAGGAAAGAAAATGTACGACAATGAAATTAGTATCATTGAAAAGATTTTTTTTTTTAATTTTAAGACGGCATAAAAAATCTTTTTGTACAATAATATGAGACAAAATGCTAACTTTACTGATGAACTTTGCCGACTAAAAAAAGCAAATATTTTTATATTGCATATGCAAGTCTGCTCATTGAGAAGTGAAATACACATTTTCTATTAACCTTATTTTTAACTGAAAATTGGAAGATTTATTGCATGCAAGATCAAAGAGCCTAGAAAATAGTGAGAGAACAGGACAAAGAATTAATAATATATAAATAAAACAAATTTCATGAATAAAATAAATACAAAAATTTATATCAAGATAAAATTCTTTTTATGAAAAATAAATAAATCTTATGGAGGTTTCCTTTAACTCAAAATTTGGGTTAAACTTTATTTTACATAACTTTAATTGAGACCATTTGTTCACAACATCGCGAATGCCTAGTATATCTCACTATGCATTTTAAAGAAAAGAGTAACATTAATTAAACCAAATGTTCATTATTTATGTTCGTTTGAGTATATCCATCTTCAATTTCACAAGGTTCAGAATGAGACGAACAACTTTGAAACTTGAAGGTAGAACATTTCATAATGTAAATGCTGCTTTTGAAATATTTACTGAAAACAAGCATTTTTCACTGAATTTAGAAGTATTTGCAATTCAAGCATATAAACATTCTTATTCTTCAGAAAAAAATTCTGAATATTATTCTACTGTTTATCGATTCTTTAACTAATTATTTCTCTTTACTGGAAATGACAAAAAAGTTTCAAACACTGAAAATATAGAATAAATTTGTTCGTGAATCATAGTAAGTTTTCTAATTATTTAACAATATTTCGTGATACATTTATATCTTCATTTTATTTCAGTACATTCACTTTACAGAGACAAAGTTTTAACGAGAGTATCATTATGTATAATATTTCCATAGAACACAAAAAATTTTAGAATTCTTTCCCTAATACAGTACAGTTCAAAAGAGATTTTACGAATTAGCAAATAATTTTCTGTGATTATTAGAAAACGTTGTAATTATTGAGATAAGTATTTAAAAAATAATTATTATTCGAGAAAGTTACTGTGCTGTTGGACATAAAAACTTCTCGTGGAAAAAGAAAACTAATGAAACAAAAAACAAAATAATAATAATAAATCGAAACCGACTGGTGCATATATGATTTTTTAAACTTTTGTTGACATGTGCTATGATAATAATATTGATGTCGTCTTCCTCGGATCCTTAAAAGTAACCCTTGGATAATTTTTCAATTCCTGGAAGTTATTTTAAAAAATCTTTTACTGTGATGGCTAATTGCAAAGTTTTTAGCTCAAATTCAGAACTCGAAAGTTTTCTCTGGTTCTTTCCTATTTCCTATTAAAATAATAAGATTTGGTCTATATTCCGAGTATTTTGATTCATACGATGTCAAAAATAAAAATTTTATTCTTTCTGAATTATTTCCATTATTTAAGTATTTCTTATCTCGTGCCTTTAGTGATAATAAGAGAAAAATTTTTAAAGGCTTTAATTCATTTAGAAGATCGTAGAAAGTTTTCTAAATGGATAAAGATATAAAACTGTTAGGTGATTAGCGAGAAAACTGCAGATTGGAAATCCAGTTTCTGCAGAGTCAGTTTCTCTTACAATTTAAGTTTTAGTATGATCTCCGTTTTGTATATTTCCAATCTCTTATAGGAATTCTTATTTTTCATATGATTAACAGAATTCCTTAGTGTCCAATTCATAAATAATATTTACAGGTCTTCTGAAAATATTTCATTCAAAGTATTTCAAAAATTATTAATATTTAATATAATTAATTATGAATATTTATAAAATTATTGATATTGAAAATCATAATTCTTATTTATTATTATTAATATAATAACCTTTGAAAGACTATTCCTACAATAAAAGAACGAGAATACATAAAAGTTCTCATTCTGGTATTATAAATTAAATAAATAGAAATCTAAACAAGTGTAAAAGCACAAAGAAAGCAATGATAAAGAAAAGGAAGTTTCATAAATATGGTTAATCAGAAACAAAGCCTAAAATTATAATCTAATCTTTCAATTAATCTAATGGATCAGCTGTAAAAAATATTTTATTATAGTCTAGTTTAGTTATATTAACAACCATTTAAAGCAACTCGAGGTTTATTTCGGGACAGACTTGGTAATTTTGAACTGCGTTTGCATAACGAAGAGGACACCTGAGCTGGCACCTCCTTCTCCAAACTTCCGCGCCCCAGCCGCATAAGGACGCCTGACTCCGACATACTTAACGTGTGCCAGGCCTAAAAATACGGCTATAGTTAGTGAAACGGGATTCGAACCTGGATCCCAAAGGCTGCGAAGCAGAGATCTTACTACTATTCTACTGTGACCTTATGAAAGAGAATAAAAAGAATAATGTAATAATTAAAAATCATACATATTTACGGTCTTAATCAGAATTTTGGATAAATCGGTAATATTTACAGTTTTTGTATTGCTTTTTGATGGTTATATTAAATAATTTAACATTCTTTTTTAAAATTGGTTTGGAAAAAAAGCATTAAACTGACCTTAAAAATTTTAGTTTTTAGGAACTTATTCTCCACAATCTTTTTGAATCGACAATTTGAAAAAAATATGAATTATTTTCTATAGATATTTCAAATGAATAAATTTTTTATAAGCGTATGGATATATTTCCATGAAATAAATTAATCATTAATAAAGAGAAAATAATAAAAAGTAAGTTTTTTAACCCAATCTGAATTAAACTCTTTCTATAAATTTGTTGGATAAATTTTAAGACTTTAAATATAGGATAAGATAATTTTTATATTCTCATGCGTATTTTTAACAAATTTTTTCATTTTAAAATGCATTTGATTTTATTGTTAAATATCAGGTACAGAGGCTGTTCGCACATTTTAAGATTTTTTTGTGGCATTTTAAGAACTATTTTACATAATTTTTTTGTGTTTTAAATATTTAGTTTGATAACCCTTAGTCTTAAATATCTTTCTGCACCGTAACTTGTATAACATTAATGCCTTTTGTACATCGGAAGAGGTATTTTTTTCCCTTTCCTCTTAAACAGCTTTCCAAAGACCACAAAAGGCTTTTAGTTCGAATTTAGATAATACTCTTTTTAAAAGTCCCAAAGCCCAAAAATCCATGGATACATCAGGAGATTTCCAAAATTGTTGCAATAAACATTTCACTCTAATTACAAATAGAGAAATAAATCCAACTGGAAATCAAAATGCAACTTTTGCGCAATATTACAAGTTAAAAAAAAGAAAAAGTTTTTTTTTGTTCCACCTGGGGAGCTGTTAGAGGGTGATAGACCATTTCCATGCGCCTTGGGGGGCAGGGGGAATTCACAAAAGAGTTCGCATAGCAATGTTGACTGACTCTTTCTTTGTTTTTCTTGTGAAAGTAAAGGCCTGCGAAGTCCGTGAGAAGGGGGGCGGTGGACTTCACAAAGGGCTGTACTCTCGTTTCAAGAAGGGTAGGCTGAAATTGAAAACTTGATCTCACACGAAGATGACAGAGTGTTGTAGTGACCTGTACAATAGGGTGGATCGAAAAGTATAGGAAAAAAAATTTTTTTTGAAATTATTTTTGACATGGGGCGGGAAAGTTGTGTCTTAAGTATATTAGTTTATATATATTTTTTTTTATTGAAATTCATTTATATCTTCCGGTGCCCCAAGAGCTTCAAAAATAGTTAAAAATTGAATTTTTTAGGAAAATTTACAATTTTTTTTTGTTTTGTTTTGAAATTATTTTTGGCATGGGGTGGAAAAGTTGTGTCTTAGGTATATTAGTTTACATATATTTTTTTATTGAAATCCATTCATATCTTCCAGTGCCCCAAAAATAGTTAAAAATGACATTTTCTTTTGGGAAATTTATAAAAAAAAATATTCAAAATTTCCTTTAGCGCCAGGTAAGAAAGTTTTGTTTAGGGTATATTAGTGTGCGTTTTTTATTATTATTAAAGTTCATTCATATCTTCTTGAATCCCGAAAGCCCCCCCCAAAAAGTTAAAAATTGACATTTTTACAAATATCTATTACAAATTGTGAATTAATGAAAAATATTTGAAAAAGTGGCAGATTAGTCAAGTATTAAAGTATAAAATTATAAATAATTATAATCTATATATATAATTCTCTTACGTGGCGACAAAAAAGCGTCGAATTTCTTTATCGCCGTTTGGCAACAGCTCGCAAGTTTGATTTGTTTACATCCGCGGAAAGTCCGAAGCCGCTTCGTGTGATGACGTTTATTGAAAACTATTTTTAGTAGTTGGAAATTTGTAAAAATAATGAATTTAAGTCGTGCTGTTGGATATATTATGAACGGAGCCAGGAAACAGTTCAGGAATCCACTGTAATGCGAAGTATTAGAAACGAAGCCGATAATCGCCGTCGCCCAAAACGTGTGTGTATTCGAAACGATGTTGAGGAGCATAATTGTGGAATTATTTCCGAACAGTGCTTTTTTTGTGGGGCTGTTTATTGGAAGGAAGAGAAAAATACTGCCCATAAGAATACAAAATGTTGCCATGATGGAAAGGTTCAGCTACCGGCATTTCCTGATGCATCAGAACTATTGAAAGCAAACTGAAAATTCGCCTGATGCTAAAAATTATCGACAGCGAATTCGGGAATACGATTCTGCCTTAGCATTCGCTTCGATGGGAGCACAAATTAAACCACCACGTGGAGCTGGGCCATACTGTTACCGTTTACATGGTCAAGTGTACCACAGAGTTTTCCCCCTATATGCAAGTGACCAACATAAAGAAAGTTATATATATTTGACTCCAGTGAGGCAACAGGGAAATGCTTGAGTAACAATCAAAATTGCTTGCAACATGTATTTGAAAAACTTGAATTTATGTTAAGGGAAATCAATCCCTTTGCTCAGTCTGGTCTTCAAATGTACCGATTGGTACAAGAGCACCCAACTACATCAGTGAAAATGGTAATTTTGGAAGATAAAAATTTGGATATGCGGCACTATAATGCTCCTACTTTATGCACTGAAGTAGCAGCTATATTTGTAGGTCATAATGGAGAGCCCCCAGCCAACCGAGACATTTGTGTGTACCCAGTTGGGGATACATGCCAAAGCATTTCACCTTTAAATCAATACTGTGATCCAATGACCTATCCTTTGCTATTTCCAAGGGGCGAGTGTAGTTGGAACACTGAAATGGAACATGTAGAAGAAAGGAGAACAGCAAAGCACACCCGTGTCACTCAACTACAATATTATGCATACAGACTTTCCCAACGAAATGGTTTCAGTATTTTGCACAATAGTGGTAAGCTTTTTCAGCAATATATTGTTGATGCATATGTTAAAACCGAAGGCTCAAGTTTACATTTTTTGCGACAACATCAAGAAGATTTGAGAATTGAACTTTATCGGGGGCTTTTAGATGCTTTAGAGTGTCGAGCACATAATGAAAATATACGCACTGGAAAACTTATAATACTGCCATCTTCTTTCCAAGGGAGCCCACGTCATATGCAACAGAATTACCAAGATGCAATGGCTATGGTACGCAAGTTTGGTAAGCCAGATCTCTTTCTGACGTTTACTTGCAACCCATCTTGGTCTGAAATTTTAAATAGTATGGAGGGAGTATAATGTCCTGAAGACCGACCTGATATTATTGTACGTGTATTTAATATGAAATTAAAAGAACTTTTAGAAGATATTTGCAAGCATGAAATATTTGGAACTGTTGTGGCCTATATTTATGTTATTGAGTTCTAAAAGCGAGGCTTGCCTCATGCCCACATTCTTCTAACATTAGATTCAGAAAGCAAAATTCGCACTAAAGATGACTTTGGCAAGTTTGTGAGTGCAGAACTTCCAGATCCTTGCAGTGATCTTAGACTCTTCCAAATTGTGACAAAATGCATGGTATATGGCCCATGTGGAACTATAAATATAAATTCTCCATGCATGAGAGATGGACAGTGCTGCAAAAGTTTTCCGAAACAATTCAAGGATGATACAGAGGAAAATGTTAATGGATACCTTATTTATCACAGAAGAGCCACTGAACCTGTCCAAGTATGGAAATATTCCATCGATAACAGATGGGTTGTCCCATATAATCCTTGGTTGTTTAAAAAATTTAATGCACATATTAATGTTGAAGTTTGTGCCTCAGTTAAAAGTGTCAAATACTTATATAAATATGTATACAAAGGACATGATGCAGCCTCGGTCAAAATACAAAAAGAAGGTGCTCTGGATCATGATGAAATTTTAAGTTTTGTTGAAGGTAGGTATGTTAGTGCACCTGAAGCCATGTGGCGTTTAAATGAATTTAATTTGTCGCATAAATCCCACACTGTAGTGCGCTTAGCTGTGCATTTACCGCAGCAACAACCGATTGGGTACCAAGACGGTCAAGAAGCCCAAGCAATTGAACGAGCTGCTTTAAGAAAAACAACACTAACATCATTGTTTGAACTAAACAAAAATGATCCTTCAGCTCACAACATTTCTTACTCAGATATTCCACAATATTATATGTTTGATAAGAGTACCACAAATTGGAAGAAGCGACAACGTGGTGGACAAAATGTTATTGGGAGACTGCCAGTAGTTAGTATACTGGATACTGAGAGGTACTATTTGCGGATGCTACTACTGCGCAAGTCTGGGTTCATTAGTTTTGATGATATTTTGACCGTAAATGGATTAAGATGCATTACATTTCAACAAGCATGTCAGGAGTATGGACTTCTTCGAGGTGACCAGCAGTGGCATGATGCTTTGAATGATGCTGCACAATTTCAATCTCCAAGACAGTTGCGCATGCTGTTCGCAATGATTTGTGGCTTTGGAGAAGTGGAGGATGTTCCAGATTTATGGGTGCAGCATCAAGTTTCACTTTGTGAGGACTTTGTGCATCGTTATTCTGAGCAGACTGGACCTCACTATGCATTTGCAGATATTGAGGAACTGCTTACATCCTACAATTTAAGTCTCCAAAAACTGCATCTACCAACTGTAGATTTTCAAGTGTTTTGAAGAGAACGAACTTTGATGTTGTGGAAGAGCAGGCTAAAGCTAATAGTTATACTATGCAGTTAAATAGTGAACAGCGGAATGTTGTGGAAATCTTATTAAGTGCAGTGTACAACAACGCTGCAGATACACCCAAGTGTTATTTTTTAGATGGTCCTGCTGGGACAGGAAAAACTTTTGTTCATTCTGTGGTAGCTCCAAAATGTGAAATATTTAACTGTGTTTATGAGGAAGTTTTCTGTGATTGATTGTCAAGTATATTTTTTTGCATTACATTTTTAATTTGTTTCAATGTTGTATATTATTTTATATCTGAGTGGATTGAGTATACCTCCTTTGATACAATTTTTTTTTGTAGAGCACATTCTTCAATGTTGTATATTATTTTATATATGAATGTATTGAATATGTATATACCTACTTTCGTACAATTTATGTTTTCGTAGAGCACGATCTTTTGAATCTGTTTCTGTGGTAGCTCCAAAATGTGAAATATTTAACTGTGTTTAGTGGGAAGTTTGGTGTGGTTGATTGTCAAGTGTATTTTTTTTTGCTTTACATTTTTAATTTGTTTCAATGTTGTATATTATTTTATATGTAGGAATTTATTGAATATGTATATACCTGCTTTCGTACAGCACAATCTTTTGAATCTGTTTCTGTGATAGCTCCAAAATGTGAAATATTTAATTGTGTTTATGGGAGAAGGTTCCCGATGCTTTCAATATATAAAAAACGGCCCTTTTCAGGGCCAAAAAATTTTATTCCTTCTTTATTAAGGTGAAAGCATTAAAAGGAAATCAGATTTACTTTGTAAGTTTTATTTGAAGAAAAATATCTTTTTTGAGGCCAAAAAATTTTATTCTGTGCTGATTTAAGTTAAAGCATCAGAAGCAAAATAAAGCTGATTCATTTATATATATGAAGATTTTAGAATAACTTCTAGGACACATAGTGTCTTCATTATAGTGAGCGAAGCGAGCAGGGGTTGCGTAGCAAACCTGGGAGGATTGCAACGCAATCCTTCGGGGTGTTGGCGAGCTTTAGCGAGCAGGGGGCAGAGCCCCCTAGTTTTATAATAATACATGAAGTATAAATTTAATATTCAAAGCAATAAATCACAAAACTTATAAAAAGTGAACTTAATCATGGATTTTTTTTTTAATTCTATTAGTTTGAAGGTTTACATATTTCTAAAGGATGTAATCCTTTTTGGTATTATAATTTGGCTTGATAAGACTTCTTAATTGTATCCTATTCAATATAAAACCGTGTCTCTTCTCTTCTCCATATACACTTTCCGATTCTTCAGACACTATGCGAAAACATCTTTCTACAGTTTGGGTATGGCATGGATATTTTGACCATTCCTCCGTTTAACTTTTACCATGTCCTCTATTTCTTTGAATGGCACATTCATCAAAAGAGGTGGTTTAAAAGGCCCAACTCGTTGCCAGTTAATAAGTGCAAAAAAAATCCTTTGCTTTAAAATCTATTTATGGTACTTGAAAAATTCTTATTCTGATTATCTTCTGTTTTCATTTCTAGCACAAATTAGTTTTCGTAGTGCTAAAGACCTTATATTCTCTCCCTTATATGTGAAAATTGACAATAGCAAATTTTCTGGATGACAAAAGAAGCTATTTCATTGAGTAAAAGTGTCATATTTCTTAAATTGGGTTCCAAATATCTAAAAAAATGAAATAAGTCTCCAAATATGTAGCGCTCCTTCTGTTATGGAGGGCTTTGTCTTAACGTGGAACCATACAGGTTGCATTTACCTTCATAATATATGTTGAAAAATAATAAGATTGACAGATGGTTTTTTTGTGACCACATACAACCTTA
>BGPR01000215.1:230274-262572 GCA_013235015.1 Araneus ventricosus | reverse complement strand
AATTTACCTGCAATTGTTACTGTTTCTTGAGGAACAACTGACCTTCAGGCTTTCTTGCAGGTCAGAATAACATTCTACCGTGATATCGCTAGGGCAAATATCATATAAGACATTGCTGATCATTGCTGAGAAACCATTCTTATCTAGTATTATGGCACATATTCTCCACACCTATTGATAAGAAAAGGAGCCACAGGTAGCTCCCTGCAGGTTTTGATTTGTTAATGTTCGACAAAATTCCTTTAGGGCCAGTTGCTGCACCATCCAAAGAATTTAGTAGATAACGGAGAGGTAACTCATTTGCTTGAAGCAAACAAATTCACCATTGTAATGGTCTATTGGAGTGCCAGTCTACTGCTTTAATAATACCCTTGTGCCCAGTATTAACATTTGTTCCACTTATCCAATTGTTAGCCCAATTTTAATCCGCATTATTGGTGTTCCAAAAATTCATTGCTTCTTCTTATGGCTTTTAGCCCTCCTGTTGCAGAAGTAAAGACTTCCGATATACACAGGTAGGTTCGGTTACAAGAGCATAACGCTCCTCCTTCGTTGTCTATGTAGAGCAATACGCAACTAAACGAGGTGTATTTTTAAACCTTTATAGCAATTCGTTCATTCTGTTTCATGATTTCAAAGAGCCAGCCTAATACTTTTTAACAATTGAATGTAAAGACCTAAATCATTAATTTGATAAAATTCAAAACACATTGCCTCAAAATTTAGTTTCAAATATTGATACATTTTCTGTTCACTGTTTTTCTTTTCCTTGTAAAACAAATTCATTCTTTTGAAACAATTAATGCTTTCAGCTTACCAAAAATTAAATAATTTTACGTATTTAAAGTAAGTTGGAATAATTAATATACAGTTAATAAAATAAGCGAATCATTCGGTCGTTGAATGCAGTCAGTATTTTACGAACCCTCCTGACCTCGAGCAAACCAGAAGAAAGGAGGAACCACTCCTCGTTGTAATTTGACCACTGTGCCCTGAAACACACAACACCCTTTTTCTTTGCTGCCTTTAGCCGAAAAATTGCATGATGTATTTATTTTATTTTATTATTGATTTATATATGAGACATTTTCATTGCGATTTGAGTAGTTAGCATATATTAATATTGAAATTTAATTTTCACTTTATCTGACAAACTGGCAAATCTGTCAAAATGAATGCCCGATTCGGAATAAGCGCCACGAAATATTCTAAAATCACTGGAGTATCATTCGTAAAAAAATCTGTGTTGAGCAGTGTTGTTTGATCTCAACGCGAACATTTGCATTTATGTGAAACACTACAGATTCTCTGTTAAGTTTATATCCACTTTATTAGTCAAACAAATTCATTCAGTCAACATTGGTTTCTTGAATGCATAACGATACTGGCTTCCATAATACTAAGAAACCAGTGACGCTTTCTCAAATTTTTTCGGGACGAATTCGAAATGTTCAGATATTACAATATTATATTCATGAAAATTTCATCCAATTTTCTCAAATAGACTGGATGATAATTTTGTGTAAATTGAAAACAGAATTTTAGTTTCTGAATTAGGACAACCAAGCCGCTTTCCTGCTGTTGAGAAAATAACATTTATTAGGCAATATATTTATCAAGAAATTTAAATCTTGACTCTCTCCTTCTTACAAACTTTTCACCGATTCGTTTCGCCAAACGATTTGCAATCACCAATCTCGGTTATCATGTTTCTAAGGAAGGGGGAGCTTAGTTTTGGGGGGGCAGAGACAAACGGAAACACAGCTACAAAGAAAAAGGTTAGCTAAAAGTCTCTCTTCACGAGAAACCACAGGAATCTCATCCCCAGACACGCTACTCGCCGAAATCGGGAGGGAAAGTAGAGCAACAACCCCGAGCTCAGAGGGGTACCTGACCCCCGTACCAGGATAAGGGGCTATAAGGGAAGTATTGGGCAAGGGGTTCAGAGTCGCCGGCCAATATTTGAAACACATAAGTTTTGAAACGGTCGTAATAAGATACCATGCACTTTTGTATTCGGAGTAACTGCATCGAAACAAATTAGTTTAAAAGAGAATATACCAATCTCCGATAAAATCCATTATCTTCAGACTACTAAATCAGTTTTCGATCAGTATAATGATGTTTTTTTTCTTCTTCTCCGTTTTTTTTCATGTATCCTCCCCTTTTTTTATTTTTTGTATATATATATATATATATATATATAAATATGCACGATTTTTTGTTATTATTATTATTTTAATATATTTTATATATTCTCTACTTTTATTTCATTATTTTGCATTAGTTTTTTTTTGTTTCTTTCTTATTTTAATTTTCTTCTTTGTTTTTATTTAATTTTTTGAGTAAAAAATTGTCTTTAGTGACTGAATTGTTTCGCATATTTACTTCTGTAAGCCTCGTGTTGTACATTTGTGGCGAATAAATAAATAAATATCAGCTATTCCAACAATAAAAATAATATTAATGACAGAAACCATTCAGTTAAGTCTCATTAAGACTATAAGAATTATGCATAATCTCATTATTTATAATTTGATATTCACGGTTTCCTTAACAAAGTCATTTTACATTTTAAATAGTGATAGAGATTGAGAACATGCTCTTTTAGTAGCATTGCAGCTACTTCTGTCTACCTGAACGTTCTTAATGTAGTCAAGTAGCCATCCGTGTCATGTAATAGCTAACTGCACCCTGTCGGTGCCAAAACCCCTTTCTTATTCGTCATGAAAAATATGCATTTGATTTCAACATCAAAATGGTGCGGCTTATTTTATGTCCGTTATATATGCATATAGCTGAATTAAAACATGCTGAAAGAAATAACCATTTAGTGAACTGGATGTATTTTCTAATATACTATCATAAAGGACTTTGTTTACACATTTCCAGAACAAAATTGATGAAATAAAAGCGAAAGTACGTTCTTTATTTTTCAATAATGAAAGAGAAACTTGCAATTAAATATTTGTTTAAACAATGGAAACTGTTTGAATTCCATTACAATTATAAAAAGTACTGTAAATTCTACCGGAAAATATTTTTAAAATTTTATCTTAAAAGTCTTTATTTATAGATTCCCGAGTTAAATTAATGAAATAAAAAAGCACGCAATTAAATATCTTTTTAAACAATGGGAATGGTTTGAATTTTATTGCAATAACCAAAAGTATTGTAAATTATTTAAAACATTTATTAAATTTAGCGGAATAAATTGTACAGCAATTTAATTTATACCATTAAAAAGGTAATTTTGTATTTTTTGATGTTGTAAAAATTAATTTTATTTTGTAATAATTTTGAAAGCTATTAAAGGAAAACTTCGAAAGTTTGCTTAATTTTTATGTAATTGAAATTCTAATAAAAATTTCAAAAGAAGAGTTCCGAGGTGCACATTCCCTCCCTCCAAAGTATGCTTATGTATCTGTATAAAATAATTTTTCTTTCATAATTTCAAAACAACATATATAGGGCAATTTATATAAAAATTCCATTTGAATATCTTTTTAAAGCCAGAAAAATATCGGCATTGCAGAGAGGGGAATTAAAGCTGTTCTCCAAGAGAAGCAAATGATGAGGGATATTTCACAAATGATATTATTTAAACCTTAATCTTCGAATTGTAATCGTCGAAATGCAAATTAAACTGTGCTTTTAACTTATAAGTATGCATGAGTATTCAACATGTTCAACATCTAGAAAATTCAACACAAATATTCGGAGATTCATGTTTAAGAAGCAAAAATTTGTGGAAACCCCTCATCGTTTGTTTCTCTTAGAGTGAAACTGAAATTCAGCTCGATAAAATGTAGATAACTTTCTGAATTTTGACAGTATTTAGCTGGAATTATCTAAGCTGCCCTATAAGGCTTCACAATTATGAAAGAAGAAGTATACTATGTTTCGCACACGTGCAGTTAAAGGTTTACTACTAATACTCGTATTTTCTCGAATATACAAATTATTTCCTTTTAATGAATCCATTTGCCATTCTAATTTGAGAGCCACTTTTGTTCCCTCCATATTTTCATTGTGTATCTGTAGGTAAATCTTCTGTCTTCGGTGATTCCTAGATATTTAATCTCCTCGTAATCTAAAATGATGTTATACATCACAGTTCGAACTACGTATATTGGGCAGCATAAAAAATAGCCGTTATTTAAAGTCGGCAAAGTTCATCATTAGTGTCGGCATTTTTTGTATTTCACATCACCCTAGATGTGAAACGCTCACCACGACCCTGATTAAATTTAAAATAAAAATGATGTAAAGAATAAATTCAAGGGGGGAGATTTTTAAGCATGCAATTCGAAATTCAATCTAGACCAGGGGCTTTATTGGGTTTTAGTTTGTTGTTAAAATCAGCGACTTCTTTCGCGCGAATCGGTTCAAGGTCGTTTGTGTGGGGTTTACTGAAGAAACTTCCTTTTGTATAGTTTGAGTGAGGGGACGATTCTCAATGTCCCTATTGAGCTGGAACTGGTTCTGCAGGCCAACACTTCAGCTTTCTCAATGGGAGTTGCAATACTCTGCTCCCCTCGGGGGGGATAGGAGTGTCCTTTCGGTAAATGAGGGCTTCATTCATAGTACAGTTAGGTTACCCCCAATCAAAGAACGAGTGACTGTTGACGTCATTACAAAATACTGAACGGTTGCTACAATTGTAATAAATCTTGAAATTGGCGAAACTTAGATAGCAAAAACTGTGGTTCTTGCCTGTTTTTCGCCAAAATTGCGTTGAATAACGAGAGACGTCGTATCAGAATATTCCAGCATTGCCCGTTATAATGAAGGTATTGGCCGTTATTCCTGTGCTATTGGGGCAGTTCGACGAGTCTACTGGGCCTTTCTACGGAGGGAAGCAGGGCATATCAGGATCAAACTGCATAACTGTGCAGCAAACTGTGAGTAAAGTTTAAATTTTTCTTTTAGGTATCAAAGTTATCCGGAAATGTAAGGATAACTATAGGTAACCGGAAATGTAGGGAAATGTAGGAAAATCTATGCATCTGTATTATAGATATTATTACATTTGTTTATATATATATATATGTGTTTTTCATTTTTTATATAATTTACTGTACAGCTGTTTTAGAAAGTTTTTTGCCGTGCATATCGTAGTTGGATTCATTGATTAATTAATGTTTGACAATAAAGTTCTATATATAGTTTTCTTACTTTACTCATTAATCTTAAAATATGCAAGTGTGTGATGTGTAAATATTGTTCAAAAGTTTATGTGTATTAATGGGTACTTCAGTTATTCCAAGTGTCAAAGTATTTAAGTTGTTTGAACGGCATTCTGTAAATTCAGTTTGAAATGGTTTGAATGCCCATTTATTTAATACCAGATTTATTTCAGCTGTGAACAGCGTAACAACAATATGCATGAGAGATTATTTTAAATGTATGTAAGTTATGGTTTATTTACAGGTTCCAGAAATGTAAGACCAGACAAGTATAAGCACTTTATTATACTGTGAAGAATAATTTTTTTATGTTCGGTATGCTATTTAGCCCAAGAACGCAAGCCTGTTTCAATCCTTTGTATATTATATGGAATATAGGAAATATAGCTTCCTTCACACGTAAATTTGAATGTATTTATCGTATTTATTTAACATGTTCATTAAGGCAACATGAAACTCTATATTAATAATGGCAGAATGTTCTATGTGTCTATTTAATATATTGTGTGGAATTGCTTATTATTGTTCTGTAAAGTGTAATGAGATCTGGATCCCCACAGATGAATTCAGCTCTGTGTTGCCTGAGAACAGTGCAACACAAAACTTGCGGGTAGGGTGTAGTACTTCGGGGCTCCAGATCGCTTAACTTAGCCGTTATCGAGCAGAGCTTAGCGACATCTCTTTTAAGGTCGATAGGGGGCATTACTTGAGGGCATTGAACCCAGGGGTGCCTGTGAACATCCGTGAGGACCGGCCACCGCAAGCGAGGGATAGAGAGATATTGGGGAGAGAAAGGAGCGAGGTGGGATTTCGGTTGTTCTGCTTGGTAGCTGCTTTGGGTGTTCTATTTCTCGCTGAGGAGAGTGGAACTACCTGCAATATATGAGTTTCTCATTGAGGAGAGTGAGAGACCATTTGTGAAAGGTTGAATAACATTGGTGGAGGTTTCAATAAAGGATTTGACTTGCAAAAAAAGTCAAAGTCTCGCTTCGAAAAGAATTTCTTCAATCCGTTAAGGCCGACTGACCCATGTTCAACTGCTGTTCACATGGAACCCTTCTCCAACTTCAGTCCTCAAAGATATCACTTGAGTAGTTGCTACCACCACCAATATCTGCACCGTTGGCGGCTCCAGGCGGGCTCACACCAGGCACCTTCGACGCTCGCAACCGCGACCCTCCTGCTCACTTCTGCATAAACCCCAATCAGAGAGATCTGCGGAAGCGTTCGGGCTCGACGCCGAAGCATTTTTTTGCAAGTCAAATCCTTTATTGAAGACTCCACCAATGTTATTCAGCCTTTCACATATGGTCTCTCACGGTCCTCAATGAGAAACACATATATTACAGGTAGTTCCACTCTCCTCAGCGAGAAATAGAACACCCAAAGCAGGTATCGCGCAGAACAACCGAAATCCCACCTCGCTCCTTTCTCTCCCCCAAATCTCTCTGTCCCTCGCTTGCGGTGGCCGGTCCACTCCCGAGTTCACAGGCACCTTGGGTTCAACGCCCTCAAGTAATGCCCCCATCGGCCTTAAAAGAGATGTCGCCAAGCTCTGCGCGATAACGGCTAAGTTCAGCTATCTGGAGCCCCGAAGTACTACATTCATATTAACCCTCTGACTCCTAGCTTCCCTCAAAATCTTACTACCTTTGTATACGGAGGTTTTGTTGACATATGGATTCGTGAAATGGACTCGTCCGCCTTCTCCCTTTTTCTCCTCACAGTTGGTGGTTGAAAGCGCACTGGAGCGTGACCCAGGGGTAGAGACTGGGTTGTTACTAGTTGAATGATACAGTCATCGATGGAGAACATAATGGGATTTTTTCAATTGTTACCCCGATAGTAGGGGTTTATAATATTTTTGTTTTTAATGTAATTTTGCTCAATATATTCAAACAATTTATTTAATTATAAAATAATGTAGAGCACCGTAGTCAGGAAATGAAATTTGTCATGGCTATTTATATTCCTTTTACTAGCTATTTGATAAACTCTTGGAGTATAATTCTTCACAATTCTTTTTCACAAAAATGGTATCCCTTTTAAGAGAGATAAATTAACCTGTTGCATCCTAAACTGGTAACCTTCAGAAATGACTAAGAATAAAAAGGGAATATTTAGAACATCCCCTTCGGAATTCAGTTGTGTCCTGTTCAATCCACACTGAACAAGAGAAAATAGGCTCCTTTACAAAGCAAGGCTCCCAATTCTATAGAAAAATCTCTCTGACACATGTTCCAGTAATTTTACCAGTCCTTACTAGATAAATGATTCTGAAATAGACTGCAAAGGCCAGATGTAGCGTTTTCTTTCCTTGGACATTTTTAACGCTAATTATAGTGACATTCGGTGATTGATTTGATGGTACATTTTGTAATGATAATGCAACAGGTTAACAGACTTCTTTTCACATAGAGAGACATATGTTTCTGTATGAAAAACACACGCTTCTTTCTTAGACTAGGGGAGAAATATAAACAATTTTAAGGGAATTTATTTTTGAGGAAACCGCAAATGTTTGTAAGAAATAAAATAGAATTGAGAACGTCTATATTTCCTTTGTACGGAAAAAGATAAACTAGAAAATTGATAGTACAGTAAGTGATTTATATATAAGAGTATAACGTAGATGAAATTTAGTAAATGGATTTAACTAACAAAACTGATACACCATTCATTATATCTCGCGATAGTTGATTCGAGATTAAAGTCTTTGTGATTAATTGAATTTCAACTAGTATTTTTAATACCTAATTTATAAGAAAAGAATTTTTTATTAAGTAAAAAGAATATAAAATAATGTAACTTATCAGCAATATAAGCAGCAAACTCAGAAAGTAGTAAATCTACTGTGTTAGATTCGGTGGGTTTTACCATATTTTAAAATTGTTTCAGGTGAAATATTTTAGTCGAAGCCATTTTTATTTTTTTCTAAATGTTTATTTGGCCGGTAAAAATTCGGTCAAGTTTTTGATTTTTTTCATGAATTTTAATTTTTGAGATTGGCTAAAATTTAATGAATTGACTAAACAATTTTTCCGACAATTTCCAATTTTCCAAATCCTAAATCAGTTTGGAAAGCTTTTAGAGTGAATGTGTTTTAATTATTGGTCCTTCAAATGTCAAGTAGAAAAACATCAATCCTTACCTTTTTCTAAAAAGTGAAGTTAAATCACTGATATATGATTTTATAATATGACTCCTTATCGCTTAGAAATAAAATTTAATGTCTTCATTTAACACGTTATTGACCAAACCATTTACAGCATAGTTTTAAGAAAAAACAAATTTAATAAAAACAATTTTTAAATGTACACTTTTCTTTAGATGTATATAAGGGAAAAAGCATTCTATTTTGATTATTCCTTATCTTTCTTAATTCATTATTATAAATATTATGTAATCTTGAAATAATTTTTAACACAAATTTGCAACTATGAAACACCTCTTGTAAGGAATTGAAATTTAGTTCAGTTAATCGATTAATTTATAATTAAGTTATAAAAATATAAAAACTGTTGTATTGTCATCGAGAAGAAAAATTACAAGAAATTTTAAAAATCAAGTACATCACTAATAAAATTTAGCACAGCTTGCGAGTGTTTTGTTTTTGTTTGTTTATATTTAAAATCTTGAATCCTTCAGTCAAGCCCAGTGAATCAAAAAAGTACATATTCATGAGTAAATCTTTTTAATTATATTTTCTGGAGTAAAAGTTAACCCGTTTTAAAGGAATCATTGTTAGTCTATTAACGTACAAACTGATATTTGTCTTCATTACAAGAAATTCGAAAAAAAATCTACTCTAATAAATGAATTTCTAAGAAATTTAAATTTTTAAACTGTATTTTTAGCTTTAATATTTTTCATTCAAATAAACACAGATTTAGTAAAAAATATAACAGGTTAAAATTATTTCAGAATCTTATTTTGAAAGTTCAGCGTGTAATTCTTTCTGAAAACATTTGAAGCTTCCCGCAGGCGAAATCAATTCATCACTGTCAGCCATGAATAGCAGACGTTTCCCCTCCCCGAGGAAACCCTTGTGGAAAATTCGCTTTACTACCCAAACCCCTAGTTTGACCCTTGCCCGCCCGAAAATCCGCCTGGCTCGTATAGAACCTACCAAGCCGGCTGGGGCGGGTGTCGTAGTTAGAGTGTTAAAATATTTGATGAACAAGACGTAAGTTCTGCATTTTTTAAACTAAAAGTATATTTTATAATTTTAAAACTTATAAGTTTAAAATTTTTGAATAGAAACACTACAAAAAATTTCCATGCCAATTAAAGGAGCATGCCCTAACACGTCACTGTTCGAAATCTTAACCATTTCCGTCAAGTAGTTTTTAAGTTATGCAGGAATAACCAAAAGCATTCTGAACATCCCTATTTTCGCTTTCTTAAGGGGCATTTCAACTTTACAAAAGGATTCGCTGGCAGGAAAAAGAAATCTCTGAAATCAAACGGAAAACAAAGCACGTCTTCCGACGTTGCTTTAGATTTTAAAAAATTATTTCATTTTTAAAATAAGAGTAAACATGAATAAGAAACAAAAGGAAAAAACTATACATCCAACAAATTCTACTCCTCTTCCTTTTTAAGAATCATTGCGTTTAAACCAATAAAATGAAAAATTTAAGCATTTTATGTTTGTAGTAATGTTTTGTAATGCAATGATTTAATTAAAATACAAAGGAGCAAAATACTGTATAAGGTATGAATTTATATACTATTAAATCTTTATTTATAAAAAGGAAAAAGCCATGACTCACTCATCACGAAATCTCCCAAACCACTAGGACTAGAAACTTGAAATTTGGCAAGAGGGTTCTTCTTGGGGAATAGGTGCTCACTAAGAAAGGATTTTTCGAAATTTTAATTAGAATTTAAATTATTTAAAAATTACTTTAAATCTTAACATTTTTCCGGAACAACTCCGGATCTTATTATCACAAAAACACCATTTTTAGATCAGTTTAAAGATAAAAAATTAGCTTTTCAATTACACCGATCTTATTTCCATGCGATCTTATTTCAATAATTAATGTTTCAGAACGTTTTAAAACTTGAATTGTAACAATGTTTTTATTGTTTTAAATAAAATTTAAACCATCTCATTATTTCGGCAAATCTTTTATTCACAATCAATTGTGACGGTTGTGATAGTATAAATTGTTTTCTTGGGAAATTAACTCCAAAGCAGAATTTTCATTTTAGTATTCACTGCATTTCTGAAACATTTTATCGCACCTGCTTGAAAGTAATTTTCTTAAAAAGCGTGACAACAGATATTTGCTTTCAGGTTTGTTTTCCTTATGTGTGGTTTAGATTAAAATGATTTTCATCCTTCCTTCAAGCATTTAGTCTCATGCTTTCCTGCCATTTTAAAATTATGAGGCGTGAAAGCGTTTTCAAATTTTTGTATATTGAATTATACGTAATTTTTTATTAAAAATTGGTTAGGCTTAAGAGTGCAATACTGTCGCTAAACTTAATTTCCTCAAGTGATAACTCATCAAATTTGATATTAAATTTAGCGCAGTTCAGAACGTATGATAGGAAACCAGCTTAACAGTACAAGAAATAGCCGTGAAGTTGGTGACGAGACATTATCGTCTATCATATAAGGCAAATACCATGACTCACTCAGTCATCACGATATCCCCCAAAGCTTGATGCTTAGAAACTTGAAATTTGGCAGGTGGTTGCTGTTTGGGTAGTAGGTGCTCACTAAGAAAGAATTTTTTGAAATTTTTATTAATTAAAAATTTCCTTAAATTTTAACGTTTTACCGCAATAACTTTAGAGCATAATGTCGCACAAAAATTATTTTAACACCATCTTCAAGTTAAAAAATTATCTTTATCTTTTCAATGTCACCAATTTTATTTCCATGCGACATTCTGTTTCATTTTAATTAATTTTTGAAATTGTTTTGAAACACAATTTCTAGCGGCAAAACGGGATGGAGCAACGATATAGGTCACGGTTCCTCAAGGTTACGGTTCTATTTATAGCATTGAAGGGGGAGGGGCCAATTGGTGACTGGTTAAGATCAAGGCAGAAATGCTAACCAGTCATAATTCACACCAGTGGCGGCGAGTTCAGGTCAGTAGAGCCCTTATTTATTTAGGGATAGATTAAATTTTCATTTGATTATTGCTGCCTTACACTAGGAATTACAGAAAAGCAATAGTATTCTGAAAAACTAAATAATTTTTAATTAAATTTTTAAATTTTATTGGCTACCCCCTATACTCCCGAGTGTTTTAGATGTTTATAAAATTTTTTAACGCCTCATTTTTTCAAGCCAATCTGGCATACACTGGTTCACGCGGGGCGTCAAGCATGTTCGGCTTTCGCTGCCATATTCAGCGTTTATCATTCTACCGATGACTGATAGATGAACTGAGTGAGAGTCATTTGAAATGTAGTTTTTAAGTTTCGTTAACTGTGATAAATCATACAGAATTGTATCGATGGCATTTTAAAATCTACGTCTTTAAATATTTTATTATCTGTCAAATAAAATAAAATATTCTCTTTTTTGTTCCTCTCTCCTTAGTTATCGAGGGTGCAACCGCGATGGGGAATGCCATAATTAATATAAAATACAAAAATAAAAACTAATTTAAACGGGCGAACCAGCTGGTCGCCGAAGGCGGCTAGTATATGAATAAATGAAACATTATTCAATGAAATAATGAAGCCTCTCCTTGTGTGTGGATAATGCAATGTTTTTAGACTTGGACAAAATGCCTTTAAAAAATAAAACAAAAGCTAAAAATGTTTCAGTAAATTAATAGTTTTAATTTAAGACTATTACTGGTAGAAAGCGAATAAGTGTAAAAATTGAAAAGCAGAAAATTCTTACAAATGATTTTACATATCTTTTGGCAGAAACTATTTTATTTTTCTGGAATATCGTTTGGTATCGTTCAACAGTATTACACTATTTTTGTTCAGTATATAAAAGAATATTTCGGAAAATAAGGTCTACCTTTTATTTCCGAGCTGCCTCAAAAGGTTTTAAGTTTCAAAATTGTTTTCCTTAATATTAATCGCTGTAATTATTCAGATTTTTTTTATTATTTTACTAATATGCAACGAGAAGTAGACAATATCAAATTCAAATCATTATATTCACAGCTTCGTTATGGATAAGAAAGCAAATAAAACATTAATATGTCGTTAGCGGTGTCACAGAATCCATGCTACGTCGCATGCAACATGTCATTGATAGAGATGTTATCCATACTTCTTATTAAATTGCAAATAGTTAATGACTAATACATTTTTGCAAATAAAATTTTGCATTGTTTAGTGGAAACTAGGGATACTTAACTGTTTAGTGGAAACTAGGGATACTTGACTCCTATTTTGAGATAATTGGTAATTTGTGTGTGCCATTTTTATTTGACATCTGTTCATTTGATATAATGTAGGGGATTATCATTCCAATCTGAAAATCTATCGTAATGGTGTGTAGGTAAATATGTTTTGGGGGTCCAAAAGTAAATTTACTATTTCTCATTCATCAGTGGATTAGAAGTTTACGAATGAAAATATGGTGAATTAAATTATTTCTGAGTTTTAAGCATATTTCTAGTATTTCTAATTTGGTGTATGTTGCTATACGGTATTTTAATTAAAAATGGCTTAATTTTTAAATTATTTAGAAAAAGTCAAATTAGGAATACTTGACCCTATCAAAAGATATTGCATCTTCGATGTCGTAGCCGGAGTTTGTCAGCAATATGGCAATACAAATATAGAGGATAATTATTTAAAAATTGTTTGTTAGCAATTATTTAATGAATAAAATTTCTTTTTAATATGATAATTTCAAATAATGCAAATAATTATTTTATTACGAATTTTAAATTGAATTGAAAGATTATTGACTAAAAATTGAAGAACTATTTTTCCTCGACTCAGAAATTAAGCTTCATTTATTATTTTAATAAAAATCTTTTACTCGAACTACTTGTCATCGCTTAGTTTTATCATGGTTTCGCCATTTCTGTTGAGTTTGTCTTTCTTTCTTGATTTGAATTTTCTCCTAAAATATTTTTTTGCTTTTATTTTTCTTTAAATATTAGGAGAACAAAGTTAGTCTATTAAGCTTCTCAATTTCTTGTATTGTACATCATTTTTTATATCTTTTTTGCGTTTTTATGCTAGTCTTTTTTCAATTTTCCAAAAACGGCAATTCTTCAACGCGCTAATGATTACGCGAGGTTTCCAGTTCCATTGCAATATTTTTTTCATTTAATTAAATCAATATTTTAATTGTGTATTTAATTTTGAACTAATTTAATTTAATAACTAGATTTAATTTAATGACTTAACTAAATTAGTTTATCAACTAGAATTTATTAGTAAATACTTCGATTTATAGTAACCATATTATTTAATTTTTAATATTAGTTTCATTAATATTATTTCATAATAAAGAGGTTTTTAAAAAAATTCAGTATATAACCTAATATTTGAATTTCGCGTACATACAAGTTATCAAAAGAATTTAAGTGCAGTCTGCATGTTGGGTCAAGTATCTCTAGCATTAGAGTCAAGTTTACCTAGCTTAGACGATTACATTGCTACACGATTTCATGAAATTTATTTATTTTTTGATTCAGTGACATATGAATTTACATAAGTACATATCTCATTCTTGAAACCTAATCCTTTTATGCTACTTACAATTCAAATATTCGTGGAATATAAGAAAAAGTAGAAGTTGGGTCAAGTATCCCCATTTTCCTCTACCTGTTATATTATATTATAGAATATAATGCATAAAAAATAATGTAATTTTTTCCTGTTTTAATTTAAAATAATTCACCTCGAATTCTTACTTAGTAATATTTCATTATCCCAAACGGTAAACTTTGAATAACACCAAATATTCTTAGAGAAAATTACTCTATTATCAGCTGAAATGAAAAGTTTAAATAGAGTGACCATTTGTACATATTGTTTGTACATATTGCTAGAGCCCCTTAATATTTTATCTTGTCTATCTCCGGTTAATTTAAACCGATTTACCTCAAATTTTATACCAAACGATTTTTTATTATGCAGAATCATTTAAAAGATAAAAAAATAGGAGTTGCATTTGAAAAATTTGAAGCAGAGTCAAATATAAACTTGTAGATGGTCCCTTATGCAAATTCAGTTCACATATTTTTGAAGAGGATATGCTCCCAAATTGAATTACATAATTTCTTTGAATATACCTTTTATAGAGTAATAGTAATAAGAAGAGATCAGATACATTTTTACGAACTCTATTTTGTTTATACAAATACAATGTTTCTGTTGATTTTAGCATATATATACAGGGTGAGTTTGGCCTATACTGCCAAACGAAAGGGGGTGATAGAAGAGCCAATGGGGGGACATAAAACATTATAGTAACCCTGTCCCCTGCAAGTTATGGCGTATAAAATGATTTTGCTAAAAGTCGTGAATAAATCCAACTTTAAAACGTTTTTGGCAAATCTACATTCAAAAAAGTACATATACTGAAATGGTAGTTAAAATACTTTAAGATGACACCATTTTCATCAAAATACCTGGATTTAAAGCTGAGTTACAAGCACCGAAACGTTGCAGAAATGCAAAATCGAATTGTCGTCAAAATCTTTAATATTGAACACCGTTCAACCTAAAATCTGTCAAATTAACCAAATCCTTGTCCATTCTATCAACTTTCGAATGAGCCTACCATAAACCATATCAGTGTTTTATTTCAGGAGAAATTTAGTCTTTCGTTGGCAATACATCGCTGAAATCGGTGTTCATCGAAATAGACATTCGACAGAAAGTCGTCAAGCAAAGCGATTGTCGATAAATAGAATATATGCAAATCCGCCACTAAGAACTCTTTCTTATATGCAAATAGGTTGGAACACATCTGCATATCCCAAAGAGCTCATAGTGGCGCCAACGTCGTTTAATGGCGACTTTTTCTTTGATTGCAATATTAATAACTGAGTTAAATGGTATTTCATTGCTAAATTAAAAATGAATTTTCCTTATTTCTTAACTTATAAAATTTTTTGAAGCCAAAATTTGAACATAAAATTTCCTTCCCAATTTAAAAATAAAAAGACTAAAATTTCAAGGATGCTAAATTTAATTGTACTGTTTTGTCGTTGAATTTAATTGAGAGATTTGTATGTTAGCTTAAATGTATATGATATTCGATAATGTACTAAAATAAATGCATTAAATGATCTAAAGAAATTTTTGGTTGTTGAATTGAATCTTCTTTTTCTGATAGCTCTAACAATATTCCTTGGTGCTATTGGTTTTATAAATCTGACAGATATAATGCATAAATTTTGAAATAATAATGAATTTCGTGTAATCTAAATAGTGAACTGAAGTTTTATGTGTCACATATTAAGATAGCACAGATAATGAATTCTGTTTATTGATGAAACCCGTGCATAATGTTTACTTTGGTAATGACTTATCGTATGTTGATGAACAACAAAGGTGTTTTGTGGTAACATATATGTGTGTTATAGAGTGCTCATATGATAATCAAGAGAATATCTGTTGTTTTTATATGCAAACCCTTTATCATAATTTATATAAATAAACGTTTAGACTTTCACAAATTAACATGTCTATGTTATTCTTTTGCATGCTGAGACTTGAAGTATGTGTCCATGAATCTGGAAATGCTGTTAATTTAAATTTGAGATTGAATCTGGGTAATGTTTTAAAAATACACAACGCAAATGATACATTAAAATCTTAACTGGATTTAAAATTACTAGACAGTAGCAAATTGCTTGATTACTAATTACTCTTCATAGGTAATGCTTATTGTTGGAAACAGTATTTAAATTGGACAATTGATCTTCTGTATTGATTACTACCAAGATAGTAATTATCTAAAATATCAACACCCCATAATAATAAAATGGTGACGTGGACACAAGCCAGATTCTTTGAAATGGATACCTTTAATACTCAGTGTGTGTGAAGGGGTGACATATGCTGTACTTTGATTAAGTGTTTACTAATTTTTATGGTAGAACTTCGTTTATTGTGAAAAGAAAAAGCATACCGGATCAGGGAACTAGTGATATTCCTGTCCCAGTGCAAAATAGTACTGATGAGGGTGCTGTTGGTAGCATAACTACACCACTACCTGATTTTGGACTCTTGTCCATGATTCAAAATTTAAAAGGTAGTAACTGTGCAGATTTCTTTACTTCTTTAGAAAATATAGGAATATTGAGTAGGTGGTCAAAAGAGCAAATGCTCATAATTGCTGAAATCAAATTGGAAGGCCCAGCAAGAAAGTTTTATGAATCTTCTTTGAAAAAGAATAATGAACTAAATTATGACACTCTCAAAAAATTCTATGTTGACTCACTTCAGAGAAGACTCCTCTTTTGCCACAGACTTTGCCAGATTCTCCTCTGCTCAACAATTTGAGCATGAGTCTGTGAAGGATTTCTCTGTCAGACTTGAAAGTCTGATAAATAAAAGTTTTGATCAGGAAAGTGATGATAGTGAGGTGTTGGGAGAATTTAAATCGAAAATAATCCTCTCGCAATTTGTGTGAGGATTGAAACAGAACATAAAATCTCCACTAGTAATCCAGAATCCTAAAAATTTTAAGGATGCTGTAGATTTTGCAGTACGTGTGGAAATGTCCTTAAACACGCAGTGCCCAAATTTAAATACTTTCGCAACTAGCCCACAGACCAATGAACTTGCAAACTTAACCAAACAACAAAATGATTGTTTCGCCACTCTAAATATAATGATGGAACAAATAGCAGTCCTTAGCGATCAACTTTCTAAGCTGCGAAACAAAAGCGAGAATGATAGTTCTAAGCTACAGGTCAGACACCAATTTAGAAGACCAATTTCATGTAGATATTGTCAGAAATCGGGTCACTTGGAACCCGATTGTTGGTAGAAGGAAAGAGATAAACGATAGGAGAGACAATATGATAGTTCAAATAGAAATAGACGTAGAGACGGACAGTATGAAAATGCATATAAAGTTGAACGCAGAGGCAGACAATATGAAAACTCAAATAGGGAAAACCGCCCAGATAGACGGGGTAATAATTCAAATGAGGACAAACAAAATCATACTGAGACTTTAAACTAGTTGAGACCGGAGGAGACTTGTCTGATACACACTCAATAGACGGCCATACTGATTCAGACATAACATTTTCATCTTGTAATTTGCCTATCATAAATGTCAAGATAGGTGAAATTGTATTAAAAGATCTTATTGACACTGGAGCAGCAATGAACGTAGTTGCGAATTCCACATATAGGAAACTAAAATCTGTTCAAATTATTGATTGACCACAATAGAATTAAAACATATTACTGGATTAACTGTTTATTCTGATCTAATACTAAAGACTAACGTAAATATTGATAATTATGACTTTGACTTGATGTTATTTCTGGTACAGATCTGTCTTCAACTGTTGGCATAATTTCGGACTAAATTTTTTTACAGTCATAGTTTCACTTTAGATTGTAAAAATTGTATTTTAAAAAATCATGTAATTTCTGTTAAATCGCCTTCAGCAGATCTTTTCCATATTGTTCTAATATGCATTTCACAAACAGTCAAAATTATGATAACTCAAAAAATTATTATCTAAGGATTATCTAAAATATCAACACCCCTCATACCAGTTTATTGTTTAATCAAATCCTTCATTCACGTGTTTTTACCATTGTTAATGTTATGATAAGAAAATATTCCTTTCTTTGGTCGTTGACTCCAAGGGAGACTTCTTACTTCCACTGTTATTTCGTTGCATGCACTTAGCTTTCGCTCTTATTTCGTAGATTTTAATATGCCCTCAAATATCTAATAGCGTTAGTTAAGTTACTACGCGATGTTTCGTTTTAATTTGGCAAATTTTTGAATGATCTTAATCAGTGTGCAGCGGCGTAGTGACCGGGGCGCAAGGGATGCATAGATGTCGCAGATGCCAGTTTTAATGGCGCCATGGAGACAAAACATTGCTGCATTTATGCCAGTTTTTAAAGCAAAATATGATTACGGGGCGTCAAAATAATACCAGGCCCCGGGGGCCATCTGCGCTTACTAAGAAAATGACGACAGGGGTAAAAAAAATGATATCCCCTGACCATGTTGACAAAAAGGTAATAAGTTTGTGTCGCTTTTTAAAGTCAAATACAATAAGGAACCGAAAAATACCATGTCCAGGATGTCGATTACGCAATATCAGCCTGTTATGATATTGGGGCTGGGAGGAGAAAAAAAATCATAGGATGAGTGCCACTTACCCTCGGTAAGCGACTGTTAATATGTAAATTCATTAAAAGCTAACCGAGTCTCGTTCCCAACGAAGGGAAAGCAGAAAAAGAAGGAATGGTGCATCCGGTTAGGCACACAAACACGAAAAACAAGAGAATGGTGGAAAAAGCATATTATAGAAAGCATGATATGAAGTATTTCTGTTGTCTCCATAACAATGATGGGGATGGGAAGATGGAATTCCAAGGGTTGTTAGACTCGTGTGAAGTGGCTCAAAGTAATGACACAAAAAGAAGAGTTTATTTTAGGTACTGGCCGAGGGGTCTGTGACACGGGAAAGAGCAAAAGTAAATCGATGAAAGACTTTACAGTGAAAAACTGTTTAATTAAGTTCAAAGTGTTATAAGTACTTACACTTGAAAATATTCCTACCCCAAGCAACGCCGGATATATATGCTAGTTACCAATAAAATATCAACAACAATATAAATCTTTATTTAAGTGATGATTCAAAATACATAGGTTTGTATGTTGATCTTTTCTCTTAAAAATAATAGTATTCCCTGGGTTTATAGGCAAGTTTAATTTTTTTAGCTAACTCATATACGGCTGATTTCTTTCGTCTTCTATGTTACTCGCGCCTATAATCTCTCAGCATATGGCTTAATCCCTTGATTGTTTATTCAGGAGAATGTTGTCTTTTTCCGGACCACTTTCTAAAGCTTTAAAGTTCCAACATTGAACTCACAAACTGGCAGAAATTTTTATTCTTCACAATGAAGCTGTTGTTCTGTCGATCTCTTACTTCAGATTATACTGTGCAGACCTTCATTTGAATTCTATATCCGATAGCTCACAAAACGTTCTAGAAGATCTTCTGATGCCAGCTGTTGATAAATTAGCATAATGTTTGGTAAAAATTTATCTTTTAATGCTATTTTTACATGTATTTTCAGTGAATCTGGTGTTTTTCCACTGTTGTTTGAGAGAAACATCAGGAATCTTTTCCAGAGGGACATTTATGATGTTGAGGTTTGTTATCTGCTTAAATACTGTGCAATAGTTTGGCCGAAATGGTTTTTTTCATGAAATTCACATTGCCTTTAGTTCTATGTATATCATTTTGGTAATATCGTGCGAGTATTTTTTTGAGAATTCCATATGATTTACAACCAAGGGTGACACCTTTAGTTCGATATTCTTGAACAACTTTTCGTAATCCTGCTCCATGTCTTTTACTTTCGTGATTCACACACTTTTCTTTTTTAATTTCAGTATCACCACCATAAATATTTTGATCGTTCAAATAATTAAATGCTTTTGCATCACCTTCTGAAAGAATTGCTGTATAACAGAAGCCAATTTTTTCAGATATGGAGTTCAGTTTGTTAGCAGCTTCCATTTCCATTGCACCTGATGTTCCAGTGTGATTTATGCAGTATGATTTTATATGACTTTCAAAACAAATAATATATTCAGCAGATTTTTCGCCAAATTCAGTTTTAGCATATTCACATTCAGTGTAATGCTTTGATATCACTTCATAATGTATGACACAGCTACTCAATATGTCAATGGTACAGCTAACTCCTATTTGTGAGGTATGTCCTCGAGTAAGCCAAGTGCCAGAAAATGAAACAGCAATACCAGCAAACTCATGAGTATCAGAAATGCCATATTCTTTTAGAACTTCATTTATGGTCTTTGGCATCGTTTTTGTGGATGAAGTTGCCATTGAGACATGTAACAACTTTTCATAAATATTAAAAATCCTGCTAGACATTAAATGCATGTTTTCATACATGCAAAGAATCTTTAAGGTTAAGTATCCTTTTAAAGAACTCAAGAAACTTGTATGGCTCTCATTTTTATATCAAAACTCTTACGTAATGTGCTATCACTTTGAGTTATTCTTTTTGATTTGAATATTTCAGTTTTAAGTTGCTTTCAAACGTCACATTCAACTTTATTTTTATGGGATAATCCATAACTTTCCCCTAAAACAACACAAATGGGAGATGTTTTAAAATCTTCACACATTAGATTTGTAAACAAATTGGATAAGATATTGTTGCGAAAGGTCTCTCTGTGGTGTATGGTATAAACAGTCCAACACGCAGGATAATGGAGAATGAAGGTTTATTTGTAAAATATGCAGGAAAACACGTAGCACAGGTACAGGAAACAATAGTCCTTGCACAGGTTACCAATGTAAATAGACAACAATTCACAGGTAATGACAGTTCAGCACTTTGATATCTAACAGCACAAACAGTCAGCAAATAACTAGTAAAGACAATAGCAGCTCAGCTCACCAGCTGATTAGCTCACACAGCGGATAGAACTCCGAAGACGTTCGCGCTTCAAAGAGAAGTAACCAGTCGATAAAGACGCTGTTGTGGTCCAAACGCGGTCTTATATACTCTCCCCGTTAGGCCGTGACGTCACATAGAAATTTCATGAAAATCCTAGATCTCGGCCCCTAATAGAAATATCGAGAAAAGGGTTGCATTTTCGAGAATAATCTATTTGTCGCCAAGGTCGCCAAATTTGTCAACAAGTCGCCAAAATGGTCGCCAAGTTTGTCGCCAAGGTCATGCGGGCCACGAGAGTCGCTGAGGTCATTCCATGCTTCACCTTGTAAAACCCTCTTCCCAACCATAAGACCTGCACTGCTGGGAAGCGACTTTCCATGACTGTAACAATATTTACATCTATAATAATATAAAACGCACATCATCTGCTTTCTGAGGTTTATTTTTAATGGCAGATACTTGCCTTCAACACTTTCTAGTTTGTGCACTGTCAACATTAGATGAAAGAGTTCCAGGTGTTATATATTCATATTTCGCATCACATTTCTATCTTTTCAAAGCTTTACTTTTATTGTGAATGTTTTTTGCTTGGACCTCGGCATAATTAAAACAAAAAAGGTAGTAAATTGAATTAAATTATCTGCTGAAATAAGATGTTTTAACTATAAACGGAAGAGTAAATAGATATTTGTATACTTTGGTAAAAGATACCTTGCAAACAAAGACAAAACTTTTCGACAAAAAGAGTATTGAAAGCGTATTTTTACTTTCACTCTAAACAATCCACTATAAACAAATAATCTCTGGTTATTAGTAACTTCACATCAATAACATTTATCTTCTAAGGAAAGCAAAATTATTTGGCATTTCTTTGGTTGTGACACTAGAGCACAAAATGCTTGTTTTTAAAAGGTGGCCATGTTTAAACGTCTAGGTTCCTTTAAGTTCCTATTATTGTAAATCAAATCTAAATAACTTTCGAAATATTAAAAATACAGTTTTAAAATTTGATACCGTGTGCTGAAGGATTAGAAGATTAAAATAAGCTAATAAAAAAATTCGATATTTGACCATTATTTAGGTAATGTGTCCCCTTAAAATGTTATATTTTATATTTAAAATTTACGACTTGCGGCTAACATAATTCTAAAAGATTTTTCATTACGACAAAAAAAGCTGCTGACTCCTACATTTCTCTCCCTATGCCGCTGCACATATTTCCGTGCCCCCTTAACAATTTGATTTATTACATATTAAAAATAAACTAGCAGCTCTCACCGCTCTCCGGGCGGTTTGGCGGCCAGCACCCACTTTGCCCCAGTCACCTCGCTGCTTTTAAGCTTTCAGTCACTACTTTTTAAAGTTTTAACTACTGCATAGAGATCAATGGAACAGGCTATAAAATTTTAGTATATTTCATATTCTTAGTAGACAACGAATTACTTTAAAATTGTAAATTCTTTCAATAAAACCCATCTATTTGTAATGTTTATTATAACTTCCTCAAGAATTTCGGCATGAAAGTATTCAGGTCCATAAATACAGAATGATATCGTCCTAAATAAATAGCTTCCATCACCTACAATAGGTATTTTACAATATTTTTGACACGTCATTTTGATGGAACTTTAGGGATTATTATTGAAAACAAAAATTTATCTTAAAATTAAAATGTTTCTTTCAGAAAAACAACTTCATTCTCTCATTTAACAACACTGCATTCCATAAAAGTGTTTTAACAAGATAAAGGAGGTATGTAATGTAAAATACCACATACCTCCTTCTTTCATTCAATCATTTGGACAGACTCCTGCTCAGGCCAAACTAAAAAAAAAATTTGATGATTTTTTTGTATAAATATCTTGTACAAAAAGCTCAATTTAAGACAATCCCCCACAAGTCCCCAAAAATAGGCCACATACTTGGATTCAGATCATGATTTTGGCCAAATAGAGAAAAAAATAAGGAAACACCAGACTATTTATTCTCCTCAACAATATCGTGAAATCATTGCCTCTTTAGTAAAAAAAGATATGGTTATTGATATGGAATAAAAATAAATTAAAATGAAGAAGCATTAAGTAAATAATAACATCGTAAAAAGAAAAAAATTTATAAGAATATTTAAAAATTATAAGGAGAAATAAAAGGTTTTAAGCGTTCCAAAGGAAACAAGAGTTTATGAAGAGCTCGAAGGAGCAGTAGTGGGTGAGACATATCCGCTTCTGTCAGTCCGGCGAGGTGAACAGCGTTCAAGGTCGGGGCACAAGGGTTGCCAGAAGATCTGCAGTCAGTTGTCGAACAGCTGATGATAAAGTGTGCAAGAAGTGGTCGAAACGGTTTCTGAGACGGGTTGGGAGTTGGTGGGGCTGGTTTTCCAAGGTCGTTGATATTGTAGTGGGTTGAAGTTACATAGCAGGATTGCGTAAGCAGTGCTTACGGTAGGGAAGAAACAAGTGTTGGAAGGGGTAAGACATGTTCTTTCAAGGTCTTCTCTATTGTAGTAGGGAGAGTTGCGTTGTAGTATTACGTAATGAGTCTTCTCGCTCTGCGCTTGTTGACAGTGTGAAAAGGATCGTAGCGGGAAATACACTCATGTCCATAAATTAAGGATAATGAAGTTCAGGCAAAGAAAGAGACAGAAGCAAAACAAATTTGACTTATTTGTAAAGTCTATTTATTAAACAAAAGGTAAAGAGCAAAACAGATGCTATATGTTTGACATAATTAATAAAAATTGCGATTTTTACTCCCTGGAGCAAATTTCAAAAAAGAACCTATTTACAAAAAACAGTATAACATGGTTAGTATGATGGTTAATACGGAGTATGTCTCCCGGACGATGCAATACAGGCCTTACAACGCCTAGGCATGCTGAGTATCAAATTATCTATCTGATCTTGGGGAATATTACACCACACATCAAGCAATGCCCTCCGAAGTTCCGGTAGACAGGTGGGAGGGGGTTGACAGGCTGCAATTCGTCGGCCAAGCATATCCCACACATGCTCTATTGGATTCAAGTCCGGTGAGTATGCTGGCCAATCCATGCGGGTGATATCCTCCGATTGAAGGCATTCGTCTACAATGTTTGCACGGTGAGGACGGGCGTTGTCATCCATAAACAGAAATTCAGCACCCATGGCGCCCCGAAACAAACGTACATGTTGTTCCAGAATGACATCCCGATAGATGTGTCCTGTCATCGTTACACTCTGAACATGCAGGTCAGTTCTGGAACCAAGAATAATTCCTCCCCAAACGAGCCATCCTGCACCACCGTAACGGTGTCGTTCGATGGTGTTCTCTTGGTGGTAACGGGTACCTGGCGCTCTCCATATGAAAGTCCGGCGAGAATCAGACTGCAAATTAAACCTGGACTCGTCGGAAAACATCACACAAGACCACTGTTGCGGTGTCCACAATGCATGCTCTCTACTCCAGGCTAATAGCAGGCGACAGTGAGTTGCGGTAAGTGGAACACATCTGACAGGCCTACGAGCATACAGACCAATGTGCTCTAAGCGTCTGTACACGGTCTGCCTTGAAACAAACGTACCGGTAGCTGAAGAGAGCTGACGAGACAGGTCTGATGCTGTGCTCCGTCTGTTTCTTTTGGCAGTAACTGCCAAATACCGGTCCTCATTCGGCGTTGTAACTCGGGGGCGACCTGTGCTGTAACATCTACTCATATTACCATCATCCTGGAATCGTTGCCAAAGCCTGGAGATGACACTCTGGGCGATTCCAAGTTCCTCGGATACTTCCAGCTGGGTACGTCCACATTCCAGTCGTCCGATAATTCTACCACGTAAAAAATCATCCAAATGCTTCCTTTGTGCCATAACTATGCGGTTATTGCACTGAAAGGCTTTTAAAGCGCTTGTGAACAATTTTACTTCTTTGCCACCATTCCT
Source organism: Araneus ventricosus (assembly GCA_013235015.1). Classification (NCBI taxonomy): domain Eukaryota; kingdom Metazoa; phylum Arthropoda; class Arachnida; order Araneae; family Araneidae; genus Araneus; species Araneus ventricosus. The sequence continues at coordinate 237,857 of BGPR01000215.1, read as the reverse complement.
TATATACCCCTCTCTTACACTTTCGTCATTGTGGCGTACTATCCGCGCCATCTGGTGGTTTCCTGTAATTTGCATATTCTTCTTCAAGATGTGTGTGATAATTCTACAGGTGAAATTTTTATTTTAGAGTTCAATTTCTGTGTGATTCTGAATTATCCTTAATTTATGGACATGAGTGTAGAACGGATGATAACACTGTCCATATTATAGATTCTATTGAAGAATGATGTTGCTAGTTGTTTGAAGAAGTCCAGGAGGGGGAGGATCTTGAGATCTTGACGGATGTTATTATTGCGCACGAACCAGGGCATCTTAGAGATTTGTCTTAGAGTGATATTTTGAAGGCTTTCTAGTTTAGAAATGTGCGTAGTAGCTGCAATACCTCAGATGGGGACCGCATAGGAGATGAGCGATCTGAGAATGGATTTGTAGATAAGAAGTTTGTTGTTCGTTGACATTTTAGAGTCCTTGTTGAGAATAGGATAGAGACGGGCTTCAGCTGCTGTATAGTTCTTTTTAATGTATTCAATATGGGGTTGGTAGGTGAGTCTTTGGTCAAGGATGACTCCGAGGTACTTAGAGTGAGTCTGACCCCTTGGCCAGCACTTGAACTCCTTTCTTCCTTTTGTCTCCACACTTTGAACCACTTGGCACGAATCTAGAAATCTTTGGAATTCCATTTTTCTTTCCCCATTATTACTTCCTTGCCAATAGCAGTTATTTCATGTCATGGATTTTATTACCATTATCTCAAATATCATTCTCTTCTTTTTGGTTTCTGTGTGCCTGATCGAGAAAACATCGGATAGTGTAACTTCTTTTGGCCCTTAGGGTTCAATCCCTTCGGAACCGGAGTCAATAACCATGAACGAATTTCCACACTCATTAAGATCTTTTAAAATTTTGTCAAAATTAAATGAAGCATCGCATAGGGATGATAATAAACTAATTGGATTGCTGTGAAAACATATTGAAATATGTACATGATACGCAGTAAAAGTGGAAGTAAAAATTCTGCTTTTCTGTTAATATTCAAAGAAAGTAGTACTTTTTATTATAACTTTAACAGTGGCAGAAACACGAGAATGAAGGATTTGATAAAACAACAAATAGGTTTGAATTTAATTTTATAATAGAAAGACTGTTAAAAATTGTATTGAAAATAAATTTTGGAACGTTACTTAAAATTAGGGAATAAATTATACCACTATAGATAACAGTCATTAAAAAGAAAATTTTTTGCTCTTTAGGGTTGTGAGAAAACAAATTTCGTGCAATAAATATTTTAGAAATTATTGAAATACTTAGGTTTAAAAAGGCTACACTTTCGATATTTTATTAAATATCTTATGAATGAAGTAATTTTGACAAATGAAAATAGCACAGTTAACTTAGAAATGTACCCAAAATGTCGTGTGCAAATTTCATGTAGCTGCAATTCACCGTTTAAGAGGAGTTCTTGTGACCGATACACAGAAAAACACATTATAGACTAGCTGATATACCTGGCATTAAAAATATTTTTAAGTCCAAGTACTTATAACATTTTAAACTTAATAAAAGAGTTTTCCGCAGCACCTTCTTTAGTTTATTTTCATTAATCCACAACCGTGCTCTCTGACACTCTCGACCAGCAGTTTAACATCCCTCTTCTTTTTTTGTTCCTTAGTTTGAACCATTTGGCAAGATTCTAGTAGTTCTTCGTACAATATTTTCCCTCCCCATCATAGCTAAGGCGACAACATAAGCTCTTTTATTTTTACATTTTATTGCCATTATCCGGAATACAATTCTCCTTTCTTTAGTGTTTGCGTTAGTGACCGGATAAAACAGCATCGCGTTCTTTCCCTCCTTCGTGTCCTTCCTTAGGTCCTCTCCCACCGGTAGGAAGCGGGCTCAATAATATTGAAGGATTTTACACACTCATCATGATAATTTCAAAATTAATCAAATTAAATAAAACATAGCGGAAAGAGAATAATTAACATCATTGGATTGTGGTACAAACGTTTTGAAAGATGTATATGCTACGAAATAAAAGTGGAAATAAAAATTCTACTATCTGTTAACATTCAAAGAAAACAATATTTCTTAACACAGTAGTAAAAATGCAGGAATGAAGGATTTCATTAAACGATAAATTCATTTGAATTTAATTACAATAATAAAAAGAATTCTTATAAATTGTGTAAGAAATAAATTTGAAATGTATATATAATTAAGGAATATAATTCATATAATTAAGGAAAAGAACGCATGATATTTAAAATGAATTATTAAATAGATAATTTTTCCGCTCTTTATGATGGTCTGTAAATCATCTACATGGAATATATTTTTCTGAAGTTATTGGCGAGAAACTGAGATAAAACGCCGAAAATTGGCTTAATTTTCGTTATTTAATTATATATTTTAGAAAGTAATTTTTTGAATGTACAATTAAGAAAAAGTACAATTAATGTACAATTAATTAGAAACTGACCCCAGAATGGTATGTGCAAATTTCATGTCCAAACTATTTACCGTTAAAGAGGAGTTCTTGTGACAGTTAGACCGTTAATGCATCTTTTTACTCCCCTTTGTCCTCTTCCTACGATATTAACCGGACTAAGAGATCTTGAAGGCTAAACACATACTCATTAGGATGATTTAAAAATTTGTGAAAATCAAGCAAATTATTTAGCTCAGTTATTAATTTCTCAAATCTTTCCTTTAACTGACAAAGGAATATTGTTCATTACTCTAATGAAAGCAAATTGTATTTTTGATAAACACAATGTTGGCATGTCGTGAGTGTAATTTGCAGAGTAACGCAGATACCAGGCAGTTTAAAATACAAAGGAGCTTTAATCCAGTTTACTGTAAAAAAATAAAGACATGCTGCTGTCTTGCAGCCCAAACACTCAATGACAGCCATCCATTCAGCTGACTACAGCTACGTCTACTCACAGACTGAATGAACGATTCATTAAAAACACAAATGAACAATATATATAGATTGTAACAACCAATCAACTTAGACTAGTGCCGTAACATCGGCTACGTCATGAAAATTAACCAACGAGATGCTTTCATTCAGTGACTGAACCAGTTCATTTGAATTCCAACATTCGGCCCCATCAGTCACTGAATACTTTTGAAATATAACCTTTATTACCGAAAGAAATTTTTCTTTTACAAGAGGTTTTGTTAAGAAATCGGCCAAATTTTCCTTAGAATTTATATAATTTAGTTCAAATTCTTTATCATATAATAATTTTGGAACAAATTTATATTTTATGTCTATATGTTTGGTTTTACTATTCTCAATATTATTTTTCGAAAAATGAATAGCTGATTGGCTGTCACAGTACAATTCCGGCATTCTGAAATCAATTAAGTTAAGTTCTTTTAAAATTTTAGAATACCAAATAATACATTTTACACTTTCTGTTAGTGCTATAAATTCAGCTTCCATTGAGCTTAAAGCAATACATTTTTGCTTCTGAGACTTCCAAGTTATTGGCACATTTCCAAATAACATAATACATCCACTGGTAGAATGTCTATCATTTAGCTTACATCCCCAGCTAGAATCTGAATACATAGTTAACCTAGTATTATGAGTATCAGAAAGATTTATTTTATAATACATTGTATTAAACACATAATTTAATATATCAACAACAATAGTCCAGTGATGATACGTATATCCATTACAAAATTGTGACATTGTGTTTACAGCAAATGCAATATCTGGCCTGGACCTATTCGCAATAAACGATAAGCATCCAATTAGCGTTTTATACGGAATCTGTCTCAAAAGTTCCGTTTCTATTATCTCATTTTCTTTTACTCTATCAGGTAAAATACAACCTACTTTCAACGGTAACGTAATTCGCCTTCTTGGTAAATTTTTGAATCTAGTCTTAAGTTTATTTATATATGTATTCTGATGCAAATACACAGAATTCCCGATTCGCTCAAAATTTACACCAAGTAGGTATCTAACTGGTCCCAACTCCGTTATTTCTAATTTAATTTTTATATTAAGAATTGAATTTTCAAGATCACTTTGCGATTTACTGAAAACGACAATGTAATATACATATATCAATAAAATACAATTACTTTTAGTATATAGACCATTACACAAGTCATTTTGATGAAATCCAAGTCCAAATAAAATTTCACTCAATTCGAGGTTCCATTGTCTACCACTTTGATGAAGACCATAGATGCTTTTCTGCAACCTGCAAACATAATGCTCGCATCCTTTTAGAACAAATCCTTCAGGTCGGTGGATGTAAATGGGAATATCCAGGTTCCCATACAAATATGCTCCTTTTACATCTATTTGACAATGATTCCATCCTAAAATACATACTAACAAAACAAATAGAAATTTAATTATATCAAAATTCACAAGTGGTGCAAATACATCAGTAAAATCAACACCCGGTCTTTGCTTAAACCCTTGTGCTACCAGTCTCGATTTATATTTCTTTACGTTATTTTTCTCATCATGTTTAATATTGTATACCCATCTACCTAAAACTTTCATATTCGATTTTGGTTCAACAAGATCCCAAACCTTTCTATTCTGCATTAATTTAATCTCTTCAGACATAGCTTCGTTCCATTTCTCTTTATCTGGAGAAATTTGAGTTTCTTTAAATGTTTTGGGGATTTCAGTCATGTATATCTCGTTTTGAAAAATATCATTTACAAAGCTTGCTTCATCTACAGAATCTGAACTAGTTTTATTATGACATTCCGATTTTTCTTCAAAACGCGTATTTGTTTTTGTTGGTTTAAAGTTAAACTGATTAGGGTCAAATTCTAATTTGTTTTTCTGACAATAAATTTTAACATCATTTATGGATCCAAGTCGTTCTTTACTAGGAGGATAATAATAAACATCTATCCTTTTACTTTTTGTCCTAGGTTTTTCTAATCTTATCCAAGTTGAAATATCTAACGATGAGGATTTGTCCGGTGAACTAGATTTTTCATCCTGTGCCCTGTAATCACTATCGTTATTTAAATTTTGATCCAATTGATATATAGCATAATCATAATGTTTAACTTTACCAAACAAAGTTTTCACGCCATTCTTAGTTTCATCAATTTTTGACGTGAATACTTTCTACGACTTTCCTTTCTTTAGGTAACCTTACCCTGTATCCTCTTCTATTCACAGCGTAACCTACCAATATTCCAATTTTAGCTTTGGGTTGTAATTTATTTCTATTAACTGTTGGTACATACACATATGCTAGTGAACCAAATGCACGACAATGTCTAATGGAGGGTTTATGTCCCGACCAAATTTCCATCGGCGTTTTTCCCTCTGTTAATTTATGACTCCACCGATTTTTAGTATGAACATAGGCATGAAGTGCTTCCGCCCAAAACCTTGGTTGTAAGCCACTATCTTGCAGCATAGTTCTGACTGCTTCCATACTTGACCTATTGAATCTTTCAGCTATACCATTTAATTCTGGTGTATAGAAAGATGTTCTCTCAATTTTAATACCCAAATCTCTTAAAAATGTCTCAAAATCTTTGTGACAAAACTCCAATCCGTTCTCCGTCCTGATACTTTTAAGTTTCCTTCCTAATTCACGTTGTACCCTAGATAAGTACTCTTTAAAAATTGAAAATACTTCACTTTTACTTTTAAGAGTAAATACATCTATTTTTCTAGAAAAATCATCAATTATGGTCAAGAAATATTTACTTCCTCCCAAAGAATTAACAGGTGCAGGTCCCCATAAATCGATGTGGCCTTTTCCAAAACAGACTTTGTTACTCGTTTGTACACATAATTCTTTTTCAGAGACGTTCTTGTTGCTTTACCTACATTACAAGCTATACAAGATTCATTATCAATTTTAATATTTACTTTCTCCAATCCTTTAACCGATTTATTTTTACACATATGTGAAATAATCCGTGATTAGAATTATTTATGATGAATACCGTATACAGTCAAATATTATCTAAATTTTTTAAGATAAAAGAATTAGTGACATAAAGGTGAAAACAAGTAAGCACCATCACAGAGTATAATGCAAGCCTTTTATCGTCAATCTTATATTTGAAGCAAAACACAGTCTTTGTAACTCTTTATGGATAGAACAGACATTTAGCAAAAAAAAAATGTACATTGGTTGTTAATATTATTGAAAGAAAATTATATATTTGATAGAACCTCGAACTATGGTAAAGGAATTAAAATTATGGATAGGAGGCAGTGAATTTTCAAGCATTCGTTTGTTCAAATAATTCTAACATTTTTGAGTTTAAGAAAATGATTAAATTTTGAAACGTTGAAATAAAGACTATTTCTATAACTTGCATCAATTTTAACCTAAAGCAGTCAACTTTAAAATAGTTTCATCTTTGATATTTTCGAAATTGTTAGGAAAACGGAATTTGAAGCTTCGTGAAGGTGTGTGAAGATATTCAAGTGAATTTGCTAAGGTTAATTTTGCATCGAAACGATTAATTTTCTGGAATAAAATTTTTCTTTGAAAATTAATAAAATTTTTTTCTTATATTATCTTCCTTAAAAGTTTGAAGTAAGATAAACTTAATGAATGTTATTAATAAAATAAATTGCTATATTCAAAAGAATCTATTTTGATGATAATGGAATTAAAGCACGGATGAGAAAAAGATTCAATTGAGACATTTGTTTGTTAAAATAAAGCCAACACTTTTAAGCTTGAGAAAATAATTAAACCCTGAAACGTTAAAATGAAGTCTTTTTGCTTTAACTTGAAACAATTTTTTCATAATCAAAGGCAACAAACTTTAAAAAAATTTCATGTTTTGTTATTCCTGGAACTGATAGAAAATTGAATTAAACAAATTATTTTAAGTCCTGCTATATCCATTCTGGCTCCACTAATTAAATTCCTCTTCATGTTTGGAGTGTAGAATACATCTTTTAAAGTAATTTTAACATTACCTTTAATGTCTTGAACGATGAAGCCAATATTACCAATTCCTTCAACTTCACAGGTTGACTTCTTATCGGCCAGGAAGGCTTTTGTCGTTTTAAGTTCCTTAAAGTTTTTAAACCAATCACGTTCATAACAAAAATGGGAAGACGCTGCGGTGTCTATCAGGAAATGATTGCAGTCCGTCGATACTCCAAAGGCTTGATTAGTCCCACAGAACGAAGTTTCCGATACGAAAGCTTGTTTCTTCTCTTTATTCCGCTTCTTATAACATTTAGATGCATCGTGTCCTTTGCGGGAACAAAATTCACAAGACGGCCCCATTCCTTTAGGGTAATGGATTTTCCTGTATTGACCAGGGTTTCTTGAAGTGTCCAGCACTGCTCCACTGCGTTCAGAAGATTTCTTGCGAGTTTCCTGCAGACGAAATGATCCGACGGTGTATGCATCCTCTGTATAATCTAGATTCAAATCCTTCTGCTTCAGTTGAATTCGTCCAGCTTCGTTTACAAGTTGTTTTTCAACTTCCAGATGGTTGAATTCTTCATCCTTCAATCTGTAGAGGGTTTGAACCAAATGATCATACTCGGCTGGCAATCTTCTAATAAGTTGTAATGCGATTAAAAGTTCAGG
>BGPR01000215.1:192116-215867 GCA_013235015.1 Araneus ventricosus | reverse complement strand
TACATTAAGAGAAAAAATGAGTAAGAATTTGAAATTTTTCCCTGAAACAAATTTTAAAAATTGGCACGTGACGAAAAAAAATAAAATGAAAATTACGCACACGAAAAAAAATGAAAATAAAAATAAATAAGATAGACCAATTCTGAGAAATTTTGTTCAAAACAGCCGAGACAATTCTAAGTCTCAATTGGGAAAGTCTGAAATATTTTAAAGTCCGAGAAAGAAAATATAGTAAATGTATTAATTGTATTACATATTAAATAATTAACTATAATTTAATTAATATTAAGTAATGATTGAAAAGTGTTTAATTATCGGATGAGAAAAACTGATTGAGGCTATGTGCTCCAAGATGTATCAAGGGTGATTAGGCTTGACTCTAATTAATTTTTTTAAAGTTCTCAATTCTCAGTTTAAAATGATTTATTTTAATTAATGTGAAAGTTATTATTGATTCAAATCTATGAGAGAGATTTAAAGGATGCTTGAAAGAAAACTCCTAAAAACTAAAAACACTGGAAAATTTTCAAGTTCGCGAAAGCGATAAAAAATAATCATCATATCAGGAAGTGGATGGTAGCGCTTGGGCTTAATCATGTGAAAAATATTATATCTAATTTATAAGTATCAAATTATTATGCTATTTTAATTGCTTTATTTTAATTAACGATAAGTTATAATTGATGCAAATCTGCGCGCGAGAGAGATTATTAGTAGAAGGATGTTGAAAAACCCAAGTCCCTAAAAACATTGGAAAAAGTTTCAAAGTTCGAAAAATAATTAATTCCTTATCAAGAAGTGGCTTGGGCTTAATTTGTTAAGTTCGCACCCACCCTTAAACAAGTTGAAATAAAAACACGAAAAATAAAATACCCAAAATAATTATTTTAAAAAATATTATCACCACTAGATTTCAGCATGAGTATTTGACCACGGTTACAGTTATCAAAGATTAATATTTCTAATTGATAATAATTAATAACAGAAGGAAGCAAGTTAAGAAATCCCAAGTCCCTAAAAACACTTGAAAAATTTTCTAAGACCGATAACAAAAATAAATCCCTTTTTCAAGTCCTTATCTTGAAACGTTATCCGGAAAATTCCTTATCTGAGAAGGGATAGTAAATGGAGGGGGAGGGGAGAGGCCCCCCAGATCCACAGGATCCACCACAATCTCACAGTGTGGCTGAAACCCCAATTTCTATCTACTGACCACCCTGTATATCGATTGCTGGAGAAATCATCAGGATTCATTTAAAATTAAATATAGTTGAAACTCTATCAGTGTTTTCACCTCATTGTGAATTAGATGCACTATATCGAAAAATTGTTCATAAATCTACTACAGAAGGCTTGAGATTTTAAAAAATTCTAATGAATAAGGGATTATGGATTAGTGAAGAACATACTAAAAGGCTGCATTAAAAATATATATGAATTATACGGTGACACATTTGCTTAAAAATCTATCTGGAAAAACAGAAAAAGAAATATTTTAAGAATTAAATATTCCTCCTATCGATTTAAAAGTTCCAAAATGTGCAAAACTTTTAGGATATGGTTGTTCTATGTATAATTGCATAATTTATAAATAATATCTTCAAGCCATAGATAACTTTAATGGAAATTTATGATGAAAATACTACTAAATATTGCTTTTTAAAAAAGATTTAAAATATAATGCTATATTTATAGCATTTTATTATAAAGCATTAAATAAAGAATTAAAAGCATTTTAATAAAAAAATGCTGTAAAATATAATGATATAGCATTATATTATAAATTATTTAATAAAGAATTAAAAGCATAATGCTATAAAATGTGCTGAAAAATAAATTATCATAAAAATGAAAGGCCCTTCTAAAAAATGTTTCCAGATAAATAAAGACACAATAAAGTGATAGAAGAATTCAACAAACTTAGAACTTATTCTGAAACTTTTAAATTAAAAGATTTGAAAACAAGAAACTATAAACTAATATCGTTGAAAAAAATCTAAACCATATTTCGAGATTGTTACATTACAAATACAAGACGAAGGAAAAAGATAAACTTACCTTCTAAAGAATAAATCATAGTTTTCCGCAAAAGCCATTCGGTCTATTACTAAGGGCAATTATATACTTTTTTAAAGGATAAAATTATGATAAATATTATGCTTGTGAATCAATCGAAGATAGCGATTAAAAACTATTTTCTAAATTTATTGTTATTTTTTCAAACTTCTTAATTTGTCTTCGTTTTACTAAATATCTCATTTTCATTTCGTAAAATTTTCTTGTTTTTCAAGATCGCTTTTTTTTTGTAAAACTTCGCTTCTTTTGGTATAAAATGATTTGATTTTCAATGTCTCAGAAGTGAAGTATATTGGGGGTGGCTGTAAAGCGCCCCCATATACTACTCATAATAGAAATATTCCAAAAGATTATCTCGTATATTTCAAACGATATAAAATAGAAGTAAACAGTCAATATTGAAAAATTTAAATTCAATCGTTGATTATTGCGTCCTTGTTGTATCGCATACAATTTAATCTTCATATTTTGAAGTTCACAACATTGTTTCTAATTGTCCATTTGAGAGTCGTAGATGCATAGTAAACATAGTTTATGAAATAAAAGTAATAGGCTTATAAATAAGACAAAATAAAAAAATATTATTTTTGATTAAAACTTGATTTTCGGACGTAGACACATACCTTAACCCTCTGACTGCGTATTTCGGAGGGTTCGAAACAAGTTTATTTTTTGCTGCATTCCACGATTTTTACAGGCTAATATGTTTACTTAGTACTTTATAGCGTTGTATCATATCTACTTATACAAAATTCATTGTATGTTTGTTTTTTTGAACCATATAAAATTCCACAACCCTTGACGTATTTGAACTAAATTTATTAGACATTTTCATTAGCACCTAGAAGAATGAACTAAACTATTAAAAAGTTTCTAGCCCGCTCTAAGGGGAGTTAAAGGGTTTAATGTTTTTCCGCCATAACTTCAGAACAAATCTTCGAGCAGAAACTATTTTTACACCATCTTAAAAATAAAAAATAGCTTTTATCGTGACACCTGTTTAATTTCTGTGCAAATTTTCTCTTATTTTTGATCATTTTTGAAAATGAATTTGAACAGAATTTGTAACAATGCTTTTATTTATTGCAATATATTCTAAAATGCAAAAGCGTGCAAATAATTAAACAATTAATAGTTTCTCTGTTTAATCACAAGCGCGCTTTTGCCAATATTAAAGTTAAGTTGCTTTCGGTGGATATTTCCAAACCATTGATTTTGTGATCGCGTGATTTTAGCCAAAGAAAATTAAAACTCGGCCAAATTGTTTTTAAATCCGCGTTGACATTCCGTTGAGTACTTGCACGTTATCTGAATTTCTTTGAACTGGAATTCTGATTTTAGTAGAGTTGATATTAAAATGTGTACGCGTGTTAATATATGAAGGATTAATAAATGATTAATAAGTAAAGTTTTTTCTCCCTTACAAAATATCTCCTAAGAAACGGACTTCTCTCGGATCAATTACTCCATCGGGAAAAAAAAATCCGATTGTGTTACGGTTGACGGAAAGCACTGTGCAGACTCCACAGCGTCTACACCAACAACGCATTAAGCTTGATCAACCACCAGAACCATTGTATTCACTCATTACTTGAGTAACTCTTGATTCTACATATGTCCTTCAAACCATTCGAAAATATAACGCATGTTTTCAGATGATATCATTTTGAAACACAGCTGTCGTTCGAGAAGAAAGATTCACGCCAACTTTTAAAATGTAAGGGCAAATCTACCACATAATTGGGTCATTGCTTCCACTCCAAGATAGGACTCCACAGATTTTACAAATTTATTTCATTGGTGAGGAGAACATTGAAACCAAACAATGCTGCGAATCGATTTCGGGTACTAGAAAAGAAATTGTTTTAGATACACAAAGGTTACTGCACCAACATAACGCTTTGGTTCAATTATTTAAAATGGCTTTAGAATGTATGTCCACTGATCAGTACAAGTTGGTAATCCGAGCTGACAAAACACCAATTGGAGAACGTGAAAGACATTTTAAACGCACCCACAGTTAATGAAGAGGCATCCAATCAAATTCTACTTTATCGACAACTTTTCTGTCATTACATAGTTGATATGATAGAAAGTGAACATCTTTTATATATTAAGTTGAATCAGCAGAAACTTCGAGTAGAAGAGTGTTTATATATATAAATAAATATATATATATAGAGAGAGAAATTTATTTTGATTTAGTTTTATAACTTTATTTTATGTCATTCTGGTTTTTTTTTATTTTGTTGGAGTCATTATGCCGTTCTAATGAAGTTTAGTATAAACGTCGAATGTTATTTGCTGAATTTTGAGAAATTTTTAAAAAATAGTCAGTTTTCTCAAAATATTTTAAGAATTGGAACTAAAATTTCCATATCTGACGTTCTAATTTTGTTATCTTTCAGAAATTTTTTGAGCTAATAACTGGAACATTTATCCCTCATATAAAACTAGAACGGTAAAATAAATTTTTTCATTCATGAGATGAGTTTCTCCGGCCGTCCACGTAAAACGGGCTAGAGCTTTTGGTGCAAGATGACATTCTAAGAATAGCACCGAGGGGGAGTGATGAAGAAGGGGTAATATGGATTTATGATCAGACGGAAAAATCCGAATGTTATATTGCGTAAACCTAAATCATATAAATATTCCTTCAATTTTTTAAAGGTTATTGACGCTATTGAGTTTTTGTGACTCATGTTTAGCAACTCCTTCTCAAAATATGCGTTCTTTGTGGGCATCAGTAAGTTGTTATTCGATCGGATAGCAGTAAGCGACATGAATTGAACTCATCGAACCTGAGTGGTCATTAACCCTACAACCTGCTATAACCTTCCCGTAAGGCACACTGAAGGGAGCTGTGGTTGGCAAGAATAATTAGACCCCTACCTGGCTTATCCTCTAAGCTATCTCAGAACCTCACCTACTCTCAGAAGAAGCCAACCGCCTCAGACCGGCCTTCGTCGCTGTTAAGAGGAATTTATAGACCGCCAAGGACCGACTCGCCCAGTATGAGAGGGTTAATTTATAATGTGGCTAAACATTACACTCTATAATAATAAAAATTTAATAATAATTTAATAGTATACTTAATAGATAACTTTTGCACCCTATGCCGATTATTTTATCCACACTTTGAATTTTCGATCCACCGTAATGAACAAGGGCGCATCGCTCTTATATGCAGAAAAAAATTATTATTAATCAAAACCTACCTATGCGGAAAATTTGTTCTATAGTATGGAGATTAAGAGAAAAAAAGTAAGAAATTTAAATTCAAAATTTAATGCTTTCGCAAGGGGGTACTTAATTAATACTTAATTCTGATTATTGATTATACGATTTTAGATTCAAAACAATTGGTTTTTTGTCAATATAAATAACCAAAAGTAATGATTACTGATAAGTGAGAACTAAGTAGTACGTAGTATAATGTACATTGCAACATTTCATGACACTGTAGAATCAGACCGGTTAACCAATTAGAGCAGTAGGCAATCTTATCTTTTTTCTGTCTCCTGCTTTATCCTCCCACTCCTCCATAAATCGGAAGTAGTACTTCATGGAATGTTCCCAACGTGATACGACCCAATCAACGTTCAGTTCAAGGCAGGTCAGGGGCTTACGGAATCGAACGCCTGATCGGTGAGCGCTCCCTCTTGGCCCAATAAAAGCGGCCAAAATTGGAAGAATAATATTCTGGAATCTCGCTTCTTGTTATTTTGCAGGTTTCGGCTCGAATAATAATGTGTTTGGCGGAGAAATCTGTGAATGGTTGAAGTTCTCTCGGTAACCCCTAAACCGAAAGGGTAAGCTACCCAGGTAACACACAATATTGTCTAATATCATAAAATTCGAAAAAGTAATATTGTACAATATTTTTCACAATATTGAAACATACTTTTTCACTTCTGTACAATGTTTTTTCATAATATTGGATAATGTCATATAATTGTATATTATTATACTATATTAAATAATATTGTACTATACTGAATAATGTTATATAATATTGCATAATATAAAAATATAGTGAATAATTGAAAAATACATTTTAGAAGCATGAAAAAATATTAATAACTTAATACCAAGGTGCTGAACTTATGGGTAACACTTTGCGATTTTTTGAGCACCTCTACTTTGAAACCGGGAACTTCCGTATGAAAACCAGGCACCTGACCGCTGAACTAGCTAGACTTGCATCAGAAAGCGCAAATGATAGGGTGAGCCGAAAACAACTTTCTTTTCAAAATGCTATAGTGCGGAAAACTTGCCTTTAAGGCAGATCAGTAAAATGCAAAAAAAAACTTCTGTTGCTTACATCTAGCAGTAGCGCATCGACCCAAAACATTTCGAAAATATACGATTTTTATAATTTTTCTAATAACTAGAAAAATCAAATAACTTCTATAACAAGTATCTATAGGTATAGTTTAGTAGAACAAAGTGTAAGAAAGATAAATAAATTAAAAGATAATACATTTTACAATTTGTTAATAGCGCATTACACTCAAAAATACCTTTTTTTACAAAATATTGACAAATTTTCATTGAAACAAAAAGTTGTTTCTAGTTTTGTAAAATTTCAATTTGTAATCAAATATACTGCTTTACATGCCTTCAGTTTCTTTTGGTACTTTGAAATAAGATTTGCTTGAAAAACCAAGCTTTGAAGATCTTGAAAGAAGTGAAGTTCTTATAAAACAATTTCGGGAATTGGACAGAACGACTTTTTGTGATGCCTCGGTTACCAGCTTCACACATCGTTCCAATCCTTGGCTGTGAGATAATAACTTGTCAAAGTTCCACTCAGCCGCTGTTCCACCTGATTGGACCTAAGAACAACGGCGCTATTCACCAAACAGCGTGTTGGCATCGGAGTCGAGTAATTTTCTAGGAGCGAAAAACGGAGAAAAAGGCACCCGACAATGTGCTCTTTTGACGTGGAGAATAAGAAACCCGGGTGCTGACACCGGTGTCAGTGTCAACACGCGTTGGTGAATAGCGCCGTATATCTCTTGATTCGTGAATCTTCGCAGCAAAGCTGGTGGCGAAAGTGAAGTAGTGATCCAATGAATCATTTCAATGTAGTCTGTAGCTACGGAATTAATTTTTGGTTGTTGGAAACTATTAATTGACTTTCTTTCAGAAGTATAAGTTTCTAGCTTTCATAATTCTTCTGAAACCTAAATCTCATATATGATCCCTTTTATCGACTATTATACTCAAAAGCCATTTTTCTATGTTGGCAAAAAATGCATTTCTCTTAATTACTGGGTCAATGACTTTTAGCAAGTTTTCTGGCAGGTTTCTTCACGAATTTATAACTTCAAATACATGTTCTGGTTCATTTGTGAAGTATTTTCTTTCCTTAATATGAAACCATGCAGGCATATATGATTTTAGGATAAAAGAAACTAAGGTCTTCTGTTCATCACGTTGTACTCTCTTCTAGGTCTGCTCAAAACATTACCTATAGCATTCTTTATTATTTGACTGAAATTGGACTTTTATTACACGAACTGGATGTAATTGGATGTGATGAAACCGTTACCAATACAGAGTGGAAAACAGGTGTTGTTTGCCAAATTGGAAAACAAGTTAAAAGACCACTACAGTGGGGGGAGTGCCTCTTACACTTTAATGAATTGCCATTCCGGCATCTATTCATAAATTTAGATGATGAAAAGACTGGGCAAAATCATTTAGTTGTCCGATTGACACACAGCTCAGTAAAAGTGAGAAACTCCCAGTTTTAAATCTTAAAAGTGCTGAGTGTGAGATTCCAAAATTGAACGGAAAATTTTAAGCAAAGATCAACTATCTGCTCGACATAAGTTATCCAATAAAATCAGGCAGATCTCCAGAAGATTTATCTGCTCGTGAACCTGGTCAACTTCCGATTCGAGATGGTTTACAAGGTCGAAATGAGTTCTCCGTTTGTATTAAAGTATTGAAAACGAAGCAGATGAGCACGAGGTTATAGTTTCTTTTATCCTAAAGTCATATATGCCTGTATGATTTAATATTAAGATAAGTGGACACTTCAAAAATGGACTAGAACATGTATTTGAAGTTATAGAATCGTCTAGATTCCTGCCATAAAGCTTGCTGAAAGTCATTGACCCAGTAATTAAGAAAAATGATTTTATGCCCACCCAGAAAACTAGCTTTTGAATATAACAGTAGTTAAAAGGGATCATATATAAGATTTAGGTTTCAGAAGAATTATAAAAGCTAGAAATTTAGGTTCTAAAAGAAAGTCAATTAAGAGTTTTCCAACCACCAAAAATCAATTCCCTAGGTACAGACTACATTAAAATGATTCACTGGAACACTACTTCACTTTCACCACCTGCTTTGCTGCGAAGATTCACGAATCGGGAGATTTGGTCTTAGATTCAATCAGGTGGAATGGCGTCTGGGTGGAACTTTGACAAGTTCCCATGACACATCCAAGCAGTTTAACGATGTGTGAAGCTGGTAACCGAAGCATCACAAAAAGACGTCGGTTCCAATTGCAGATATGGTTTTATAAGAACTAACATCTTTTCAAGATATTCCATGCTAGGTTTTTCAAGCAAATCTTATTTCATACTTCTAAAATGTATTTTTAAAACATTCACTATATTTTTCGATTATGCAATATTATATAATATTGTTCAAGATAGTACAATATTTTTTATTATGGTATAATTTTATAAAGTATTATATGACACTATACAATATTATATACTATTATTCAGTATAGTACAATATTATTTAATATGGTATAATTTTATCAAGTATTATATGACATTATACTATATTATATACTATTATTCAGTATAGTACAATATTATTTATTATGGTATAATATTATGCAGTATTATATGATATTATCCAATATTATGAAAAAAACATTGTACAATATTGAAAAAGTCTTATGCTTTACACTGTTTCAATATCGGGAAAAATATTTTACAATATTCCTTTTTCGAATTTTATGATACAAGACAATATCTTGCGAAGGGGGGGGGGGGGGAGTTTTTTGAAATAAAATCCTGCGTTAAAATGAAAATTTTTATAAAAATGCTTTGTTTTCATATTATTTATGAAAATTTAGTATATCGGAAATACTGATACATACAATATAATACTTTGTTACGGTATTCCTCAGTGTTCATAATATTATATAACATTGTGCAAATATTATGTGATATTTAGGTGCTACTGGGGTTATGGAGCTCATCAAGATAGAAAACTTGACATTTAATTAGAAAGAAATTTTAACTGAGATTTCATTACTGAACGCTTCTCCCAGGTAGCACATAATATTGTCTTATATCATAAAATCCGAAAAAGTAATATTGTACAATATTTTTCTCAATATTGAAACATTGTAATACCTAAGACTTTTTCAATACTGTACAATGTTTTTTCATAATATTGGATAATGCCATATAATACTGTATAATATTATACTATACTGAATAATATTATATAATATAGTGAATATTTTAAAAACACATTTTAGAAGCATGGGAAAATATTAATCACTTAACTCCGAAGTGCTGAACTTGTGGGTAACACTGTGTTATGTTCTAAACGCATCTACTTACAGCGAGCTTTGAACCCGGAACCTTCCGCAAATCAAACCGTCATTTTACCACTGGACCAACTAGACTTGCAGCAGAAAGCGTAAATGATGATAATAAAATGTAGTTACACAATTCGTATCTTTACGAAATTTCATGTTCATTCATAATTAATCTGAAATGTTTTTTAATTAAATTCTTTTTTATCATTACAATTTCGAGTTCAAAATGAAATTTTAAGTCAAAGAGGAAGCAATTTGAGCTCTTATATCTAACTTTGCTAATTGAATAAATTAAGGTTTAAAAGTTATTATAATAAAATGTTTGAAAGGTTTTTAAAAAAATTTGAAATTTATTTGTACCTCTTTTCATGTATTACGATTCGCCTTTAACATTTATAATTGCAGTATTGATTGAAGATCAAATACAAGATTCGCAACAATAAATCACGTGCATATTTTTACGGTGAGAATAATATTAAATTTTTTTCACAGAACAATAGATAATTCATATGTGAGAGCTGTTTTATGGTTAACTTGATTAGCTGAATCCGACCCGCCTTTTATATACATTAAATCAAAATGTTTGTGTAAACATTATTATTCAAATGAACATTTAGTAAAATACTTTTTGCTTATATGATTTAACGTTGATTAACATAGAGTTACGGTATCATAATGCTGTCATCTGTTGACGGTAAGAATAACTTCACCTTAAAATATTGAACAATGCTGATAAATGTAAAACTCATAATATCGTTTTCGTTGTATTGAATAGTATCATATAATATTCAGAATCTTAAATAAAAATTGTTCCAGTGGTGTTTTTTGAAATAAAACTTCCAAACGAGTGATATCCTGAGTTAAAATGAAGATTTTTATAGATAAACATTGTTTTTATATTATTTGTGAAAATTTAGTATCTCAGAAATACTGATACATACAATACAGTACTTTGTTAAGGTATTCAGTGTTCCTAAGGTGTTCATAATATTGTATAACATTGTGCAAGTATTATACAATAGTTCTGTGCTATTGGGGTAGAGGGGGTCACGAAACACGCCACGTCTTTATTTCTTCCAAGGAAGTCACAAGAGGTGGTTGTAACGCATTCGGACGTCTCCCAGACTCCTGCTTAACACACATTTTGCCAGGTCTCTAGAACTGCCATACAGGGGAAGTCGCGGCTTTGCCGCGCAGACCTCACCATATTATCTTGCCTTGTAAAAGAGGTGGTTGTGAGGTCAATCACGGCTTGAAACGCTTTCATTCGTTTAATGCTTAGAAACATTCGCTTGATGAAAAATGCGATTCTGATTCTAACATTAAAATGGGGAGTTAGTCTATAGATTATACAAAATAATTTATTGAAATGAAAACTGAAGAACTATTTACGATTGCAAAGAATATGAAAAAATAAACAGAATGTTCATTTACAGCTTTTAGCAATTAAAGAAAACAAAGCGATTGAATGATCTGTAGAAGCAATCAACAGTTTTAATTTTACTGCTATGTAATCTACTCTATTAAAATTCGAAGGTAAACAAACGTATGTATGTATGTATGTATGTCCTTCTATCTTCTCACGAACCGCCGAACGGAGAAGCGCGCGGAAAGTACCAAAAGATGGGGAATAATCCAGGGAAGCCGTTTCGGCCATTTATATTCCGAAATTTTAATTAGTGAAAAAGATATTAATTAAAAACTAATTGACAACAATGCTTTTCATTGTTTCGGATACTTTATAACAATACTTTTCATTGTTACAGCGCAATTCAAAATTTATTTTATTGTTGAAGTCGTTTACTTTAAAGAACATTGTTACAACCACAATAAAAAAGTGACGCTGACAGAAATAAAAAAAATGTATTGTTGCAATATGGAAACCTGAACAAAGCAACAAGTCAATGTGGATAAAGTTTTGTGTGGGTTTTGGTAATTGATATAAAGAAACAGGGAGAAAATTAAATCGCTCATATAGGGTTTTTACTAAAACTATTGTTTTCTATGAGGTTTCACTTTTAGATTTCATGTACTCAGTGCATCTTGCTTCATGTGTATATAAACTGGAGGCGGGCATATGAAAAAATACGGATTCCGATCAACGCTGGGTTATCTCATTCCTTCCGTACTAAAGTCAGACAAAAAAATAATTCCGGAATCGTAATTTTACAAAATGAAGATTATTTTTGCGATTTTTTAAAAGTATATTTTGAAGCCTTTACGCGGACGGAATGATTGAACCGCTCTTTTCTCCTTATTTATTTAGGAGAGAATGTTGGGCGTGTGTCACATGACCTCACTTTTTCTCTCCGTCAAGGAATGACGCATTATTCGAGATAGCCCGTGCAACGCCGGGTTACGTAGCTAGTGTATTGTTAAAAATGGTACATAAAAAAATTCTAAAAAATTTGTCAAAATTAAGGAAAGAAAATGTACGGAAATTAAATTACAGTAGAATCCCGCTAATCCGAGTCCTGTTAATCCGAGCTCTGCTTAATCCAAGGTATCTAAAAAAAATAATAAAAATTACATTGTAGCACTATCTGTCACTGGAAACAGAATTAACATTTTTTTCCCTCTCGCAAGTGCTTAAAATTTGTCCCCGGCCTGTTGAGCCGGCTATCAGTTTTTCTTGGAATTTTCGCTTTTTTTCTTCATTTACCATCCTGGTTCGGGCTAGTTCATTTTGCTTCTGAGGGGTGCCACACCCCCAAAGCGGAGTGTTTCTTTCCAGTTGGAGAACTCATAGAAATAAGACGATTAGTTTGTGAGGAGAATGAGCGGGAAAAGGAAACACGTGTCTGTTTCGTTAGATGTTAAAAGACTAACTTTAAAACGATTAGATGCGTGAGAAAGTATAAAACAATTGCAAAGGAATTAGGTGTTGGAGAAGTGACAGTAGGTGACTGGAGAAGGAAACGTGCAAAAACTGTGATGAAACAGGGTTGAACTTTAAACGACTACCTACTAAATCCTTAGTCTCCAGAAATGAAAAATCTGCCCCTGTCTTTAATTAAAGCAAAGAAAGATTAACTGTGATGTGTTGCTCCAATGCGTCGGGGTCGCAAAAACTACGCTTAAGGATGATTGGAAAATCGAAAAAGTCACGTGCTTTAAAAAACATTGCTATTCAAGCCCTACGAGTAAAACTCTTGGATGAATAGAGATATTTTTAGACATTGGTTCTTCGATGAATTTGTACCAAAGGCAGAAAAGCATTTAGAAGAAAAGAAGCTTTCTCGTCAAGCGCTTCTCTTGATAGTTAATGCCCTGTCACATCCTGAAGTAGAAGATTTAAAAAATGGAAATATTAAAGCCATGTTTTCACCGGCGAACGTTACTAGCCCTCTACTCCCTACCGCCCCCCGCCCCGGCCCCTCAATGATCTTAAATTGAAGTACCGAAAATTTATACTCACACATGTTTTGGAAGAAGACGCTGTATCTTTGATTCAACAAATCAAGAAAATTAATGTCAAAAATGCAATGTATTGGCTTGCTGAATCATGGGAAGAAATTAAACCGGAGACAATAAAGAACAGCTAATATAATATATGACAACTAAAGACCCCAAAGACAATAATAAAAAGAAAAAGAAAGAAAATCAAGGACATTTTGAAATTAAAAATACAGTTTTGAAACTACCCGGCTGTACAGAGGTTACAGATAATTGCGTCGAAGAATGGCTTTACGGTGATGAGGAAGAGGAAATTACCGACAATGCAATAATTCGCATATTTACCGAAGAAGAAGAAACTGATGAAACTGAAAATTTAAACGATGAAACTGATAATATCATTTCGCATGCAGAAGGCACGGCAGCGTTAGATGTTGCCCTTCGCTATATTGAGCAGCAACCAGATGCTTTACTACATAACGTTTTATTTTTGAAAAGCTTGCGAGAAAACGTAGCAAGAAGAGACTTTGTGCTCAAAAACAAACAACTTTAGATTCTTTTTTCAAACATTAAATCAAGTAAGTGTGATTTTATTTAAAATACATTTTTATATTTACAAATCTGTGTGCTGGTTATTTTTTCGTTATTTGATCTCTCTATTTTTCAGTTATACTCACATATATAAAACTGAATTTTTCTCTTTGATTTTATTATGTTGTCCGCATAATCCGAGTTGTTGTCGGTCCCGATAAAGTCGGATTATCGGGACTCGACTGAACCTAAGTATCTTAGGGTGTTACTGACTTTTATTCCTTTTTTCTTGATATTAAAGAAGGGAAATTTTTTAAAAACGGCTTGACTCGTGCTCTGGTGATTTAAGTTATATATAAATCTAATAGCGATCGCTTGCACTTGTCGACCGACAGTTTAAATTTTAGAGAAGTCGTTTTCCATAATCTTATCCATTATTTCTATTGTGTTTGTTTCTAACTCACGTCTTGTTCTACCGTCGAAACGAGCTCCAGGTCATCTGCAAACGCTTGTGGGTCATTCTCATAAAAAATATACAAATAGTTAAAAAAATTTTATTTTACAAAAATGTAAAAATTTTTAAAAATTGCATGTTTGTTTCCATTTAAGCTTAAAAATTAACATTATATTAGTGATCAAGTTTCCTATTTTTTCACTGTTTTATTAGTTTTAAAATTTTTTACCTGTCTACGAAGGAGACATGATAATCAATGGAACTTTTACATTTCAAACGAAAGTATAATTGACTAATTTTGGGGCAGAATTGGTACAGGTTTATTTCTTATAATTAAGCAATAAAATCAGTTATTAAAAACCAGTGAAAGAGAACATAACATTTTAAAATAAATAGTTTTTTAAATAATGGCACTGACTATGCATTAGTTAAATAATATTTACAAAAAATTTAAAATAAATGAAACTCAACATCAAGTATCAAAGAAAGTAACTAGATAATCTTGTAAGTCTCATATTAAGTTTTTCCGACTCTCTTCTCTTATGAATTTGAGCATCTGACTGCTTTGTCTATTAATTTTTTGATATTCCCATTTTTACTAAAAATAAATTTAGCTATTAAAATGTTTATTATACATTACTGGAGCTTTAATATTATAAATATTCTATATGAATTGTTTACCTTTATTCTTTTCGAGAATATAAGTTCAATTTCAATTTTTAAAAAATACTAAAGAAAATCAACAAATTTCATAAAAAAATATCTACCAAAGAACTTTTAATTAATATTATTTTAATTTATCTAACTTTATCATGATTTTTGAGATTTTGTCTCTTTTATTGACAATGCCATCCTCTCTGTGGAGATGCTATGCCCACGGAGGAGACAAAAACTAAGGTTTGATTTTTTAAGTGTTAAGTTCTTACGTTGCTAAAGAGGTACACTAATTTTTATTAAATTCTATACTAAACCTATCAAAAGTTTATATTTTAATTATAAATTTGATTTTTCTTAACTTATTATGATTATAGAACTTCACCAAGCCCTAAATGGAACTAAATAAATTGGAATACCTTCAATAATTGGCAATACAACGAAAATTTTTCTTAAAAAACAAATTTCAGCCTCTCTTACAAACTCTGTCATGAGGATCTGACTTTAGCTGCCATTTCTAATATTTTTTAAGTTATTTTCTTTTTCCACGGTGGGAGACGTATTTGGCTAGGGACAAAGTGTAGAAATTCATTACTAAGTAAAAATATTTTTTTTCCAAAAAATTGTTAGGTTAGACCTTAACTAGAGACTTTAAACTAGTTAATACTGAAAAAAAACGCATTTTTTTAAAAAAAATGTTAGACTGTCAGTTAATATTATTTTGAATTTCATGTGTAGGAACATCCAAGGAGGGGACTCTTTCCTTATATTCATTGAAAAATGAGAGTTAAATTATAAATTTTTTAGTGAAAACGTATTGAATAGTTTTCTTCAAACTTGGATTATAGATATGAACAAAAATATTAGGACATTTGCTGCACTCTCTAATTTTTATCACACCGGTACTGCAAAAAGCATTTTTTTCTTGAGAATGACCCTTGTAATAGAAATTTTTCGCTATTTAAATTCAGTATTGGATTAATGTAAATATTCCAGAGGCACGGTGAGAAAACAGATCCCTGAGGATAAAACCATGGTGCAAACTCTCTCAATCCTGGTTAGGTCATCATTGGAAACAATTTTCCTGTCAACCAAGTAATTAAATATAAAATTCCTAAAACATTTGGCAATGCCATAAAAGTCAAATGCTCTAAAAAGAAGCTGTCAAAGCCTCATTTAATATCTAGGGAGACCAAAGAAACATTCTGGGTTTCTATGTTTTTTTTTAATCTTGTAATTATGTTGTTAATAGCCATTTCATAGCTTTTACCCTCCCTAAATACAAATTGATTGTCGTGAATGACAATGAGCCGAAAAGATGCTTTTTAAATCTTAATTGAAAACGTCTTTCAAGATTCTTGCCGATTGTCGGGAGAAGACCGACCGGTTACACAGCTTAGGGGTTTTGCCATATTTTTGTAGAAAAATTTCCTTGACATTCCTAAACGATCTTGGGAAGAAGCTAAATCTAAAACATATATTAAAAATGGTAGTTACAAATTTTGGATTAAAACCAAAAATGTGTGTCTAAATTCTATAATCCAGGCGGTCTAGGCGAGGGGCTTTTCCTTTCTCTAGATTTTTAATAACAGGACCTATTACTTTTTCAGTGAACTCTTGGAAATGCGCCTGTTCTGGTGTATATGTTTCTATTAAAGAGCTAGTTGACCAAGGAAAAAGTGATCAGAGGTATTTCAACTTTCTGCTTCCTGGAGACATCTGATTGTCATTTGTTTTCACCATAATTTCTGTCACCTCTTTACTTTTTCCATAAACCATCTTGAAATTAGGTAGAATAAGTATCTTTGTAGTTCTTGCAAGAAGTTCCCAACGTTCTCTTTTGGCAATCAAGATCTGTTTCTTACAATCAGCCCTTGATCTATTATATTCCTCCCTCACGATCTTGACCTCCACCTCAAGGGAATCAGATTGTTTCTTTCTTTTAAAATTTTTTAGAACTTATTTGTTGTTTTACTAAGTGTTCTAAGACAGTTATTCCTAAATTTAAAACTACCTCTTTTTCTATTAGGATTTTTTTAATATCCCCATAACTAATTCACTTACAATATCTAGAAATTCAACGAAGAAGGCATCAATATCTTCTGTACAATCCACAGAGTTCAATCGACGTGTCAGTGGCTCGATATGTGACTTAAGGCAACCTCAAAAATTTCCCTGATCGGTAACACGTTTTTAAGTAGAATTCTGTAGATGATCGATATTCCAAGTCCAACTTGAAGCAAATATATCTATAGTCGCTAAAGATACGGTGGTCTGAAATTCCCCATTGCTTAACCCTATCTATAAGTGTAAATGATACTAGAGTTAAATCAGGAGAACCCGCATTTAAACAATGTGATACAAAATTAGACCCATGCTGCTTAATCTTAAAGATGTTGCGATTATTTACAGTTAAAAATTCCATTAACTGTCTACCTCTGTAATCTTCAAAATTTTACCCCATATCTGCGATCTGCTGTTAAAGTCCCCATTTAAAAGGTTAAAAGATGTATTAAAATTATAGTTAAAATCTCATTTATCGAATCGTCGATGCTATCAAAGGGGGGAAGAAGACACTGCTAATTTCAAGAAAAAATTCCTCAAGTGCAATTTCCAAGATTATTATGTGTTCCATTTTGTACCTACTGTTAGTCTTTATATTGTTGTTTAACATAACTATTATGACTTTGTTATTTAACCTTTTTTGTTAGAACAGAATTTGAACCATATTGAATCTATGGATCTAATTCTATTTGCTAATTTTACAAATTATTAAAGTGCAGATTTATTATTTTTCTCACTGCCCAATCCTGTTCTCATTATTACTGCTCATTTCTTTTACGTACCTAACATAATAAAATCGAAATGATAAAAGAATAAAAATACATAAGATCAATAATTGACTAATGATTAATGAACTCCCAATTATTTTCTATCAACTCTCAATCTGACGTGTAATTCAGTGCTATTTTGCATCAACAATTTCGAAATACAATAGAACTAGGGCGTACTGCCCCTGCTCGCTAAAGCTCTCAAACCCCAAGGAGGATTGCCTTGCAATCCTCCGGGGTTTGCTACGCAAACACTGCTCGCTTCGCTCGCTACAATGAAGACACTGCGTGTCCTAGCACAGTTTTTGTAAAATCTTTGTATATATATATTACATCTCCTTGCTCGCCAACCCCCAAGAATCACGCTGTCATTCTTTCAGCACCACTACGTGATCCCAGCTCGCTTCGTTCGGCATACAGTTATGCATTTCTGCTAGTAATAGGAAATTATAAATACATTAATTACTGAAAGTAAATTTAAATTATCTGAAATTGCATGAACTCCTAAAATTAATTTCTCCTAAATTATTAAAATTAAAATCTTCTGGTAGCGCAGATATATATGTAAATGTTAGAAAGAAATTTGAATGTTGATATTTATATTTCAAAGGTGATTAAAAATCAAAATTATTTTCATCAATCAGAAATCGGCCATTTAACACTTCTTCGCATACACTTTTGACTAATTCTTCAACAGTTTATTTCAACATAACTTCATTCCATCAAAGTGTTAAGTTTAAAACCGGTAAGAGAACCTTTTTCCAAATCTTAAAAAAAATAAATTTTTAAATATCTTTTTCCACCAAAATTTGAAACATTCCCACTTTTCAATTAAAATATTGCTCACAAAAGCTTCCCCACTTGCATACATGCTTATTCCAATAATTATTTAATCAAGAAAGATATAATGTTTTTCTCAGAGTAGACATTTGTGTTTTAAATCTCAGAAAATTCTAATTTGTCGAAGAATGAAGTAACACATCTCGCAACCTTTTATCTGAAAAAGGACAGTTTATAGAAAAAAGTGGCTTGAAACATGTTCATATTAACTATTTAATATTAGAACCAATAATAATTATTTACTTTTTGCTTTTTATAATGGATACGATAGCCTTTTTCAAAAATTTCCGAAATCCTTGTTTTTCCACCAAAATTTTAAACATTCCCACTTTTCAATTAAAATATTGCTCACAAAAGCTTCCCCGCTTGCATACATGCTTATTCCAATAATTATTTAGTCAAGAAAGATATAGTGTTCTTCTAAGTGCAGTCATTTCAGTTTTAAATCTGAGAAAATTCTTATTTATCGAAGAATGATGTGACCCTTCTCGCAACCTTTTATCTGAAGAAGGACAGTTTAAAGAAAAAAGTGGCTTGAAACATTTTCATAATAACTATTAAAAATTAAAACCCGTAATAATTATTTACCCTAAGCATTTTAAAATTGATTAGATATCCTTTTTCAAAATTTTCGAACATTGTTTTTCCCAGCAAAATCTTAAACATGCAATTTTTAAAACGATATATTACTTCCACACATGTAAACACACTCACTCCAATTATTATTAAGTGAAGGAAGGCACACTATTTTTCTCTGGATAGTTATTTATGTTTTTTAGATGTCGAGAGATGAATAAACCAATTTTTTAGAAACTTTTAGCTAAAGAGGACATTCAGTATTAAGCACACATTCATTCATTTGTCTAATCCAAACTGTAGGACTCAAACTTATTTAATTTAAACTATCAAACTCAAAACAACTTTCGAAAAGACTTCCGGTGATTCAAACGTAAACAAACCAAACTTTCGAGTTGTTGCCAAAAGGCGATTTTCAAATTCCCCCCGACTTTGCGTCCACATGAGCGTTTATATATATATATATATATTCCATTATAGTAATTAAAACAAATAATTCTTGTTTTTCAGTTTTCTAGAATGTCATCGGTTATTAGAAATACGGAGATCATTAAAGAAGATAAAAAGAACAGCAGAATTATAAACAATACAAAATTACTATACTGTGGAATTTGATGTTTTACTTCGTCTTTTTACATGCAGTATCTTTGTATGGTATATACCTGTGCTTTATCTCAACTAATTGGAAAACTTTATTATTTGGTAAGTAACAAACATAAGAATTTCAGCTTAAAGTTTTTTACAGTATATTTATTCTAAATTTATAAATTAAAACGTTTAATTTTAAAGAAAAGTATTGCGTAGCAGCAGGGGCGTATTATCCATTGGGCTAATTGGGCTTTAGCCTACGTTCACCACTTTTCCGAATGTGTCTGAATATCAAAAATTTACTTTTATACTGATTTTATTTAAATTTCAAACTTAAAAATTATTGAATTATAATTTTAAATATGTTAAAAATTAAAACGTGATTTGGGTTTATATTTAGTAATTAGGGTGTGCAGTCATAGTCATAATTTTTGGAATGGTTCATAAACAATAACGAGTGCCGAAAATTTTATATAGGCAACCACATGCAGTTACGCACAAATTATACGGTTTTCAAAGGACTGGCCTAAAACGAGGTATAAATCAAAAGACCTCGATTAGAAATTTTAATGAACAACTTTGATTATTATAAATTTAAGGCGACAAGGGACCTTCAAAATCATTTTTTTAATTTTCATCTAATCAATGTTAAACTTTGCTGTCATTAATACGAACACTATATAAAATAACGCGCAAAATTTCAACGCAGCATAATCATTTATTTCGGAGTTATTGCTATAAATTAATTTTAAATAAAATTCATGGTCTTTACGACAAATATTCCAGACGGTTCATGTTTTGTTCAAATTTCATGACATTTTATATAAGTATAAAAATATATATGGAGAAGAATTTTTGGCATTCATATAAAATTTATTTTTTTATTAAACTGTAGATATTTTCTTCCATGTCAAATATTAGTCATATTTTTCCGAAATCAATATTTTCGAGTTATTATGTGTCTTCTTTCTGAAATTCCTTTCTGAAAAATAAAAATTAATCCCAATGTTTGTTTCTAAAGTGTTAGAGTAGCTGATAAAAAAAAGTTAGAGTGATTTCGAGTAATTACGGAGCGTCTGGAACATTTACCATAAAGGTCATTAATTGCCATTAAAAATTATATTTATTCTCATAACTCAGAAATAAATAAATATATTGCAGTGACATTTTAATTGTTGTTTTATATAGACATTATTGCCTCTAAAATTTCAAATTAATTAGTTTAAAATTTTAAAAAACGGTTTTGAAGGTCCCTGGTTGCCTTAATACTACTAATGCAAATGTATTTAAAAGTAATAATTCTTAAGTTTTTTTTCTAAGTTGGTACCTGCATATTACTATAGATAATATGGTAAAAATTTTTAAAATTAAACATTTTTTATAAAAGTGAGAAAAATTGTGCTTTTTATGCATAAGTATGAAATTCATAAGTTATGTTGTTGTTACTAATCTCCAAGCGAGTCTGACGGAGTCAGGCCACAACAAGGAATCCGTTTACTTTGATGAAGTCAGCGACTAACAGAGGAGAAGAATAAACCTCTTCCCAGTCAAGTTCTAGACAGTCCAAAATGTGTTTAGGTGATGCTTGATATTGATGGCATTTAGGGCAGAGAGGGTAGGTCTTGTTGCCTTCAGAATATGTAAGGCATTTCATGTGGCCTCTGGCAAGTCGTGAAAGACAGGTACTAGACTGCCTGTTGCATGGAAGGAATAGGAAAGTCCCGGCTTTCTTCCTTCCTCACCTTTTCAGTGGTGAGAGGGAGGCCTCAGTCAGTCCGCCTTGTTTTGGGCTTTCTTTCGGCCAATTCATTTCCGTGAATATCTGCATGCGAAGGGATCCATTGAAAATGTACATCATGTTGATAGGAGATGAGCTTCAATTTTTGTAAAATGGATAAACTTTTTTTATCCCCAATGCTGGTCCAGATTTTAAGATGTTGAATTGAGCTACGGCTATCAGTAAGTATCCAGAGGTCTCCAAAGTTGCTTTCGCTCATGATGGTCGCTAGTCCTACATCGATTGCCAGTAGTTTGCTTCGGAAAACAGAACAGAAGTCCGGGTTACATTGTTTTATAGAGTATTTGTCAGGAGGGGTTTCAATGTAGATTCCACTACCTGCCTGTTTGTCAGGTTTGCTGCCGTCAGTATAGATTTTGATGTCTTTTAGAGGGATGTTATTTATGATTTCCAAAGTCAATTGTTTAAGAAAGTCAGACACACAATCTTTCTTCTTAGATGCAGTATAGAGGCTGTAGTGGAAGTTAACCATGGAAAATTCTTTAAGTGTATTCAGATTGCAATAAAGAGAATGCGGTTCAACATTGTCCGCGATTATATGCTGTGATTTAATTTGACTGAAAGAGCTGTTCTTCTTTAGTCTTTGATAGTGAGTCTAGTTGTTTAGGTATCTAGTAAGTTTCTTACTTTGGTCAATACTGGAAAGTTTATTGTAATATTTGACGAAGCTAGCCTGCCTTCTGACGTGAAGAGGTTGCAAATCTGCTTCATAAAGGACAATTACTAAAGGACAGCTGCGTTTTAGTCCAGTAATAATGCGAGAAGCACTTAATTGGACTTTTTCCAATTTTTCCAGGTTAGATTTATAAGCACAACAGTAGATAGGAAAGTCGTATTCTATAATGGGTCAAATGAGTCCCTTAAAAGAAGTTCCAAGGGAGTCGCGTCTGCACCCCAGCCCCTACCAGCGATGTATTTTCGAATGTTTAAGCGTTTCCTGGCCTTCAAGGTAATATGTTCAATAAATTTATTACTTGTAAATTTAGGGTCTAGAATGAAACCTAAATATTTCCGATGTTTCTCATACGTGAGGTCCTGGTGTTTAAGCATCAGAGATGGTTGGTGCTTATAAAGGTGCTTATTCGTAGTAAAGAAGGTAGAAATTTATCTATGTCTATTATTTAACTATGTCCTGGAGAACGCGCGCGCGCGCGCGCCCTGCCTAAGGTGAAAAGTATTTGAGAGAGTTGTATTGAATTTGACCCTAATAAATCTCTGATGGAGATAATATGAAATCCATGCCAAAATATTAATTCGGATGCTAAAAATATCATGCAGCTTTATAATTAGTTTATGCTTCCAAACTCTATCGAAAGCCTTCGTGATGTCCAACAGAGCTGCTACACTGTGATGAGTAGGTCTAAGGTTCTGAACATCCCTGATGGTTTGGGGAAAGTACAATACTTGATCTATGGTGCTGTGGCCTCTTGGGAAACCAAATTGCTCTTCAGGAAGAAGATTAGTCTTATCCAGAAAAAAGTGAAGTCTAATTAGGACCATTTTCTCCATTATTTTGCTAGTGGTACAAGTTAAATGCAATGGGTCTGAAGTCCCCAGGTGGGCAAGAATTTTTATTTGCTTCTTAATTGGTATAATTATGACCTTTTTTCATTCTTGAGGTAAGTGCCCTTTCCTCCAGGAAAAGTAAAATATGTGAAGCTGTTTCTGTTTTCCAATACAGCCAAGGTTTTCAGACATATGACCTTGAATACCAAACGGGCCAGGGGATTTGAGATAGAGTAAAGCCAATGCGAGCAGTAATTCTTGCATATTAAATTATGCTGCCAGGGTAAGGTCTCCGAGATCAGTACTACGGCAGCCATGAACAATATTTCTTGCTTTACGCAAGACGTGTTTGTCCTCATTTGTGAGGTTGAGTCTGCTTATTAGTTGGTACTTGGCAGCAAGACCATTGGCAGTGAATTGATCATCTGGGAAGGAGGAGGATTTAGGATGGTAGTAGATTGGGTGTAATGCGGGGCAAAACGTTTCACATTACCTCTAGGAATGAAGGCTTTAGCGCGTTTAAGTATGGTTTTCTTGCATGTCTGCCAATTAGAATTTAAATCGTCATTTAATGGTATTAACCCTATTGGAAAAAACAATTCCGGTATAAAAAATATACTGGCTTATGAAACACCGGTTCCGGTATCATACCGGAACCGGTGTTTCATAAACCGGTATCATACCGGATCCAGTATCATACCTGAACCGGTGTTTCATAAACCGGTATGATGCTGGATCCAGTATGATACTGGATCTGGTACGATACCGGTTCCAGTATGAAACCAGAACCAGTATCAAACCGGTATCATACTAGAATATTGATTACAGAATTGTACTGGATTAGGTACATATTATGGAGCACAGGATTTATCAAATTAACATAATTAAATCATTCAATAAAAAAATGTGAAACATCAAA
>BGPR01000215.1:160778-192091 GCA_013235015.1 Araneus ventricosus | reverse complement strand
GAAATGAAGATGAATAAAAATTTATTACAGAGCTACTACTGTCGTAGTATCCATACAAATTTGGGACAAACTGTCACAATGACTTGTCTGTCGGTCTCATAAGTTGCACAGCTGGGACAGCCTTTCTGCATGATAATATACATAAAAGTTTTATTATAACCATAAATACCAAAGAATTTTTAATATAATAGATTTTGGAAGAGAAGTCTGAACTTAGCACATTATTTTGTGTCTTTAAAATTCTATTTATTTTTTACTACAACTGTAAGACAGAACACCTAAAACCCCAATCATTCTACACTAATACCACCAATACCAATAATAATTAAACAAGATTATCATGAAAAAATATATATATAGTATATATTTTCACACTTGATGATGAGATAATAATACAATACCTCAGGAATGCACCACTGGGGTTCAACACGTCCCACTCATCCAAGCCACCAAAAGAAGCACCCAAACTCAAGGAAGCAAGCATGAAGGAGCAAGCCAAGGTCAAAGCTGAGAGGAACAGCATGAGTCCAATTCTTTTCTGATCAGTATTAGCAAGATGGATCGCCCCAACGCTTTTCGCAATTCGACGGCATCCTTGGTAAAAGACCGTCACGCAGGTCTCCAAAGCTGAGTATGCGATACCACAGTCTGGTAGGTAGTTCCATCGTGTTCAGTGTGCACTGATTCAAAAAATAATGACTTTGCAGTGAAATCGAAATTAAAATCAACAGTTTTCTACGCATCAGGATTTCATTTTCAACATAGTCCGGTTCCAAGAAAACAGTTCACAGCGACCATATTCAGGAGTACCAGCGTCCATGTCACAAACTGGCGGATCATGGGCCTGATGCTGGTTTACCCCGGAATCTTCCACAGATTTGGTTGTTTGAAGAAGAATTTCGTTGGTAACATTTCACCACTTTTCCCGAGTAGGGAAATTATTATATAAGTTATATTTGGTTTAAGACATTGCAAAACAACTTAATTCACTGAAGATTTTAAATAAAATGCCAAAACACCGTTGTTGATATCTTGAATTACGGATGCGTTAATCCGTTTACTTTAAAAGATAACCACTTTGACGTCGCTCATTGTTATCTTAAACATTCATCGATTATATATTCTTGAAATACTACTCTATTAATTCTTCACAAACGAACCTGCAGTTCGAGGTCATTTGGAAGCACCAAAGCCTTTAATGTCCATGTTAAAGTTCTTCACGTTGTGTTCAGAACATCACCTCCTCCTTCCGTTAGAAGTCCAATGCACTATCTCTTGAATC
This sequence comes from Araneus ventricosus, assembly GCA_013235015.1. NCBI lineage: Eukaryota > Metazoa > Arthropoda > Arachnida > Araneae > Araneidae > Araneus > Araneus ventricosus. The sequence continues at coordinate 190,809 of BGPR01000215.1, read as the reverse complement.
TTTACCCAATATATTTATAAATTTCGTTATATTACCTTGAAAACGATTTTCACAACTTTTTCATCCAAACGTTTTACCCAAATTGCTTCTTCCAAGTTAATTAATGTTCAAGTAGGTTTCTTTAAATCAATATTAAGGAAATTGTTTGTTCCTTCTGCAGAAATTTGAACAACTGACTTTTATCATCTAATACCTCCGATTTTAAAATGACACCATTGATCTGAGTTCAGAGAGAGATGTCTTTGGTTGCCTGCTTTAGATTTACTATTAGGGGAACCAAGTATTTTTCGTATCTCATCTTTTCAATGAAATGGAGAGATACACTCAATGCTTATAATAAAACCACTGTCCTTCTCAACCTTGAAAAGGTGTGAAAGAAAACCTCGTGCGGTCCCTAAAGATTTTTACGAGCTTTTGGTCTTTTGCTTGGATGAGATGAACGACCATTCTGATCCAACCCAATAAACGTCATATAGTATTATGTGTTTATTTCATCAGGTGAAAAGACATAGCATATTTTTCATGATAAAACGTTGTTCTCATTATTTTTCAGTATTATATTATTATTATTATTATTATTACGAAGGCAGGTGACTGACTAAAGCCGAAACATGCCAGTAAAAGAATAAAATTTAAAGCCGAAAAAAGCAATGTGCTGTAAGTCTGACCTCTTCAAATCATAAGCAGCATTAAAACCTTTATGAGACGTTTAAAGGCTGGTTGCAAAACCACAGCTCACTTAGATGCGTTGGGGCGGTTGTCTATTTTTTTGACGAGTTACCAGATAATTCAGGTTTAGTTACGGGCACTTGAAGCGCGACTTAGCTATTTGAATGGATGTGGTCATACCCTGTTGATGAACAGTTCGTTACCTGACTTGGGTAATGACAACAGACTATGTGCCAGGAGAGTCGTGAAATGAACCGTGATTAGAATTATTCAGATGACACCGGCACAGTCAAATATCATATCTAAACGATGTTAATAACGGTGACATATGCGAAACAAAAGCATCATCAAAGTAACGTGCCTCATCGCGAACTATACGAAGCCACAAGCCCTGTGAAACCTTTATGGAGTTTTCAAAGTCAGACATTTGGCGCAAAAGCATTGGTTATAATATTAATAAAAGAAAAAATCACAGGCCTATAATCCCTAGAACCATGGTAAAGAAACACAAAAATTATGGATAGGAGGCAGTGAATATACCATCCAAATAACGACATTGAGTTGAAGTTCGATCTAAATCTGAAACGTTGAACAAAGACTATTCTCTGAATTTGCAACAATTTTTTTAGAACCAAAGTCAGACTCAAAATAGTTTCCACTTTAGATATCAGAAAGCAAGAAGCAAACTTGAAGCTACGCGAAGGTAAAGATATTCCATGAATACCAGTTTAATTTACACACCGAAACGATTAATCTTTCCTGGGAAGCAAAACTATCTTGTTGAAAATTAGAATTTTTTTTCTTTCTATGGTTCCGGGGTAAAAGCTTTCTGAAGTAGAATCTTAATGAGTGTTATTAATAACTCATATATTCAAAGAAAGAATCTATTTTCATGATAAGAAATTGCTTGGATGAGAAAATATCTGTTTTGAGATTTATTTTTAAAACAAATGAATTTTAAGCTTGAGAAAACTATTAAACCTGAAATGTTAAACAAATATATTCTTTAAATTGAAGCATTTTTGTTTTTTATAATCAACTTAAAAAATAATTTCACGTTTTGTTATTCTTGGAACTGATAGAGAAATCAAAATTTTGTTCAATAAATTTCACAGTGCAAGAAAAATCTTTCATTTGCTAGCAAATATGTCCAAAATCAGAGAGAATTTCAATCATGAAAGAAAAATTAGCTGTAGGCAACCAAATTAGAAGGAAAAAAGGTAAAATAAAACAATGGAAAGAAATAAGAAAATTAAAAGAAAGTCGAAATTAAATTGTCCTTAAAGTAGAACAACGATTTTTTTTTTTTATCGAAAGAAAGATATAACCGACAGAACTTATCATACGTTTTTCAGTAAGATCCAATTCTATGTAGACATAAGGAAATTGGGACACCTGCTTTAATAACGAAAAGAATTAAAGATAAGAATTATAGGGTATGAATATTCTGTAAACCTTTCGTGATAGACAACCAGTGGACATGTATAGTATAATTTAATTTTTTCGTATTGATATCTAATGAAATCACAAAGTCTTTATAGATAAAATAGACAAACGTTCGTTACAGTTAAATTTATTTGACGAAGTCGTTATGAATTAAAAAACGTGAGAGACACGTTTCAGAATACCATGCACTCAAGTTTGACAGGTTACCTGAATTTGCACTCCAACTTTCAAAGAGTTTGGACGTTTTGTTATTGTCGAAAGAGTTGAAAACGCTTGAAGCTCATTGATTTCCTGTTAACTTGGTTAAAAATCTAAGAGAATTTTAGTGCTTTTTTATCATTGATAGAATATTCAATGACCAGTTTGTTAATGGAAAAATAAGCTAAAATAACTGAAAAAGAATTGAACAGTTGATAAATTAGAACGAAGTAAAAATTAAATTAATCTATGTTGTAAAGAATTAAAAGGTTTGAAAATAGAGTTTGTGAGAATAATGCCAAATATCTTCTTCGTTGAAAAATAAGTTAGAACCTTTCCACGAACTATGTTGTTTGACGTAATTCTGAAAACAGTCACAAATCGAAATTCTAAGTTTCACACTAACTTATTCAAACCGGTGTAGCTCTTATTGCCTTGTGTTTTATTACATTCATAATCGTGTTTGTTAATGAAAGCAAGCTCAAAATTATTGTTTAAAGTTGAATGGTTGCTGTTATTGAAGTTAAATTAGTTTTGATCTTATCTTAGTGAATTAAATGTGAAAAGATTGTGAGATTTAGAATAATGCCAACATCTTCAAAGCGTATGAAAATACCAATGAATTTCCACCTAACTTTCAAAGAGTTTGACGTTTTTGTTATTGTCGAAACAGTTAAAAAACTGAATTTAACCATTCAAATTACAGATTTTTGTTCTGAAGGTTATTGTTAGAATTTTTCAAAATTGTAGTTGTTAGTGGAAAAAAAATGTTCGGGAAACAAAGAAGGAAGTTGAATTATGAAAGAAAAATAAATCGAATCGACTATCAGAAAATATTTAGAAAAAATCAAATTGAAGAGATGCTTCCGACAATATACTGATTTCTACTCTTTCTTCACCAAGGAGTAATCCTGACAAGTGTACTTCATTGTTGCTTCAAGTAAGCATGCATGGAGAATCGATTGAAAAAAAGCGCCAAGCAAGAGTCATTAATACGCGTACAGAAGATTATGTCTAATACGTATGCTTACAGACCGACGAGTCAACCTTGACGGATTCTGTTCCAAATTTATATGGACCTACATCTATGATGCTTACAAAACTTCAATTTTATTCATCGAAGGTTCAAGTTTTGAGTTATAGTACCATGAGTGGCAAGTAGAGAGATAGGGACAGATTTCTTTGACCCGATTTTATCCAGTGGAAAGACATAAGTTTGTAAGAATAATGCTAACATTTCTTTCAAGTTTAAGAAAATACCCGAATCATAAACGTTTGTTATTCTCGAACATTAAAAACGGATTTTATAGGTTTCACATTTGCCAACTTATTCAAACCAAGAGATTTTTGTAGCCGCTCTCTACTTCAGAATATTCAATAATCGTGTTTTGTTTAATGGGAAATGAGCTCAAACAACGAAAAGTGAACTTAACTGCGAAAGAAAATAAATCGGCTGGTTCATTAGAAGAATATTCTTATAAACAGATTTTATGCGAATTAATATTCATAAGCTTTTCATATTAAGAGAAAAAAATGAGTAAGAATTTGAAATTTTTCCTGAAACAAATTTTTTAAAAATTGGCAATGACGAAAAAATAAAATGAAAATTCGCACAAAAAAATGAAAATAAAATAAATAAGACAGACCAATTCTGGAGAAATTTTGTTCAAAACAGCCGAGACAATTTAAGTCCTGGGAAAGTCGAAATATTTTAAAGTCCGAGAAAAGAAATAATATACGAAATGTATTAATTAGTATTAACATATTAAATAATTAACATAATTAATATTAAGTAATGATTGAAAAATTGTTTAATTATCGGATGAGAAAACTGATTGAGGCTATGTGCCCAGATGGTATCAAAATAGATTAGCTTGATTCTAATTAATTTTTTTAAAGTTCTCAATTTTACGTTTAAAATGGGATTTATTTTAATTAATGTGAAGTTATTATTGATTCAAATCTATGAGAGAGATTAAAGGATGCTGAAAAGAAAACTCCTAAAAAAAAAACACTGAAAAAATTTTCAAAGTTCGGAAAGGAAAAAATACCATCATATCAGGAAGTGATGTAGCTGGGTTTAATCATGTGAAAATATTATATCTAATTTATAAGTATCAAATTATTATGCTATTCGTTTTATTTTAATTAACGATAAGTTATAATTGATGCAAATCTGCGCGAGAGATTATTAGAAGACAAGAAAACCAAGTCCCTTAAAAAAACATTGGAAAAGTTTCAAAGTTCGAAAAATAATTAATTCCTTATCACAGTGGTTTAATAATTTCTCTGTTAAGTTCGCACCCACCCTAAACAAGTTGGAAATAAAAAATAAAACCCAAAATAATTATTTGCACACATCACCACTAGATTTCAGTAATGAGTATTTGACCACGGTTACAGTTATCAAAGATTATTTCTAATTGATAATAATAACAGAAGGAAGAAGCTAAGAAATCCCAAGTCCCCAAAACACTTGTTTTCTAAGACCTCAGATAACAGAATCCCTTTTCAAGTCCTTATCTTGAACGTTATCCGGAAAATTCCTTATCTGAGAAGGGGATAGTAATGGAGGGAGGGGAGAGGCCCCAGATCCACAGGGGATCCACCACAATCTCACAGTGCAATGGAAACCCCAATTTGCTCTACCGACCACCCTAAGGTCAATGATTGCCGGGAGAAATCATCAGATTCATTTCAAAATTAAATATAGCCGAAACTCTATCACACCCCATTGTGAATTACAGATGCACTATATCGAAAATTGTTCACAAATCTACCAAGGGTGAAGGCTTGAAAGTAAAAATCTTCTAAATGAATAAGGGATTATGGATTAAGAAATAGCATACTCAAAGGCTGCACAAAATATGAATTAAATGTAAGACTACATTTAAGTTTAAAATTATCTAAAATAGAAAAAGAAATATTTTAAGAATTAAATATTCCTCCTATCGATTTAAAAGTTCCAAAATGTAAAACTTTAGATATGGTTGTTCTACACTGTATAATTTAAATAATATCTTCAAGCCATAGATAACTTTAATGGAAATTATGATGAAATAAATATTGCTTTTTAAAAAAGATTAAAATATAATGCTACATTTATACATTTTATTATAAAAGTTAAATAAGAATAAAAGCATTTTAATAAAAAATGTTGTATTATACGATATAGCATTATTATAAATTATTTAATAAAGAATTAAAGCATAATGCTATAAAATGCTGAAAATAAATTATCATAAAAATGAAGCACCCTTTCTAAAAAAATGTCGATAAATAAAGACACAATAAAGTGATAGAAGAATTCAACAAACTTAGAACCAGTTCTGAAACTTTTAAATTAAAAGATGAAAACAAGAAACTTATAAACTACATTGTTGAAATCTAAACCATATTTCTTGATTGTTACATTATTAAAATACAAGAGACGAAGAAAAGATAAACTTTACCTTTCTTCTAAAGAATAAATAAATCTATAGTCGCAAAAGCCAATTATTACTACAAGTACTATAGCATTCTTTTTTAAAGTTGGGATAAAATTACATAAATATTATGCTTGTGAATCAATCACTGAAGATACAGATTAAAACTATTTTCACTTTATTGTTATTTTTCAAACTTCTTAATTTGTCTTCTGCTTTACTCAAATATCCATTTTCATTTCGTAAAATTTTCTGTTTTTCAAGATCGCTTTTTTTGTAAACTTCAGTTTTGGTATAAATGATTTGATTTTCAATGTCTGTAGTGAAGTATATTAGCTAAAGCGCCCTGCTACTACTCATAAGGAAATATTCCAAAAAAATATTTCATTCTGCATATTTCCAAACTATTATAAAATAGAAGTAAAATAGTCAATATTGAAAATTTAAATTTAATCGCTGATTATTATGTCCTGTTATAATGCATACACTTAATTCATATTTGGAAGTTCACAACATTGTTTTAATTAGTCCATTTGAGAGTCGTAGATGCATAAAATATAAGTATGAAATAAAAGTAATAGGCTTATAAATACATTAAAAATAAAAAAAATATTATTTTTGATTAAAACTTGATTTTCGATCGCAGACATACCTAACCCTCTGGACTATGGATAATGAAACAAGTTTATTTTAAAGGCATTCCAATGATTTACAGGCTAATATGTTTACTTAGTACTATAAAGGAATACATCTACCATATACAAAAATTATTGTATGTTTGTTTTTTGAACCATATAAAATTCACAAAATCTCCTTTGTCGTATTTGAACTAAATTTATTGTGACATTTCATACCAGAAGAATGAAACTAACCATTAAAAGTTTCTAGCCCGCTCTATGGGAGTTAGTTGGTTTAATTGTTCTTTCCGCTATAACTCAGAACAAATTCCTTCTGAGCAGAAACCATTTTTACACCATCTTAAAATAAAAATAGCTTTATCAGACACTTGTTTAATTTCTGTGCAAATTTTCTCTTATTTTGATCATTTCGAAATGAATTTGAACAGAATTTGTAACAATGTTTTTACTATTGCAGAGACGTAAACGCAAAAGCGTGCAACAATTAAACAATTAATAGTTTCTCTGTTTAATCGCTTTTCAGCGCGTTTCTTTTGCCAAATTAAAGTTAAGTTTTGCTTTTGTTATTTCAAACCATTGATTTTGTGATCGCGTGATTTTAGCTAAGAAAATTAAAACTCGTCAAATTGTTTTAACTATGTTGACATTCCGTTGAGTACCTGTACGTTATCTGAATTTTGAACTGAATTCTGATTTAGTAGATGATATTAAAATGTGTACGTTAATATATGAAGGATTAATAAATGATTATTATAAAGTTTTTTCTCCCTCTTACAAATATCTCCTAAGAAATCTGACTTCTCCTTTGACTACTCACTCCATCGTGGAAAAAAAAAAAAACTGATTGTAAGCATGGCCGAGAAAGCGCCCCAGACTCCAATAAAGCGTCTACACCCAACAAACGTGCATTTGATCAACCACCAGAACCATTGTATTCACCTAACAGTTTGAGTAACTCTTGATTCTAATATATGTCCCTAAAACCATTCGAAAATATAACGTATGTTTTCTGTGATGATACCATTTTGAAACACAGTTGTCGTTCGAGAAGAGATTCACGCCAACTTTTAAAGTCGTAAGGGTAAATCTACCACATAATTGGTCATTGCTTCCACTCCAAGATAGGACTCCAAGGATTTGTTAAATTTATTCTATTATGAGAGAACATTGAAACCAAAACAATGCTGCGAATCGATTGGGTACTAGAAAAGAAATTGCCTGATACACAAAGGTTACTGCACCAACATAACGTTTTAATTCAATTATTTAAAAGGTTTAGAAATGCGTCCATCAGATCATACAGTTGGTAACTGAGCTGACAAAACACCCAATTGGGAGAACGAAAGCTGACATTTTAAACGTTCCCACAGTTAATGAAGAGGCATCCAATCAAATTCTACTTACTGACAACTTTTCTGGTTACATAGTTGATGATAGAAAAGTGAACATCTTTTATATATGAATCGCAGAAACTGAGAAGAGTGTCATATATATAAATAAATATATATATAGAGAGAGAAATTTATTTTGATATAACTTATTTTATGTCATTCTGGTTTTTTTTTTTATTTTGTTGGAGTCATTATGTCGTTCTAACAGTTTAGCATAAATGTCGAATGTTATTTAATAGAATTTTGAGAAATTTTAAAAAATAGTCAGTTTTCAAAATATTTTAAGAATTAACCAAAATAATATCTGACGTTCTCTAATTAACAGTCTTCAGAAATTTTTTTTGAGTTAATAACTGGAAACATTTAACTTACAAACTAGAAAACGGTAAAACAAATTTTTTCTATTCATGGAGATGAGTTTCTCCGGCCGTCCACGTAAAATACAGCTTTTTGGTGCAAGATGACATTCTACAGAATAGCACCGAGGGGAGCATTTAAAGAAGGTAATATGGATTTATGATCAGACGGAAAAACTGAATGTTATACTGCGTAAACCTAAAATCATATAAATATTCCTTCCAATTTTTTTAAAGGTTATTGACGTTATTGAGTTTTGTGACCTTGCTAGCAACCTCAAAAATATGTTCTTTGTATACCAGTGTTGTTATTCGACTGACAGCAGTGTTATATATGAATTGAACCATCGAAACCTGAGGTCATTAAATTCTACAACCCTGCTTATAACCTTCCCAAGGCACCACCTGAAGGGAGCTGTGGCTGGCAAGAATAACAGGACCCTACCTGGCTTACTCCTCTAAGCTATCTCAGTAACCTCACCTACTCAGAAGAAGCCAACCGCCCCAGAACGCCTCACGCTGCTAAGAGAGAATTTAGACCTCTGCCAAGGACCGACCTGCCCAGTATGAGAGGGTTACTTATAATGTATAAAACATTACACTCTATAACACAAAATTAATAATTTAATATATAATTATAGATAACTTTTGCAAAATTCCTATGCTGATTATTTTCTATCTACACCTTAATTTTCGATCCACTGTAATGAACAAGGGCACTGCTCATGCAGAAAAAATTATTATTAATCAAACCACCATGCGGAAAATTTGTCTTATAGTAAGGTGGATTAAGAGAAAAAAGTAAGAAATTTAAATTGCACCCCACTGCTTTCTGCAAGGGGTACTGAACAATACTAATTCCTGATTTACGACATACATTCAAAACAATTGGTTTCAATATAACAACCAAAAGTAACATTACTGATAAGGAGAACTGGTAATGTAGTATGGCCGTACATTGCAACATTTCATGACACTAGAATTGACCGGTTAACCACTCAGGAGCAGTAGTAACGACATCTTTTTTCTGCCTGCTTCTATCCTCCACCTCCATAAATCGTGGTGCTAGTAATTTCATGGAATGTTCCTAACGATAATGGCATCCAATCAACGTTCTCAGTTCAAGGCAGGTCAGGGGCTTCATGGAATCGAACGCCGACTGGTGAAAGGCTCCTCTGGCCCACAAAGCGGGCTGCACTGAAGAATAAGACTTGGAATTCTGCTTCTTGTTATGGTGGTTTCTGGCTTGATAATACCGTTTTGGCGAAATCTGTGAATGGTTGAAGTTCTTCCTCGGTAACCCCTAAAACCAGCGGCACACCCAGGTAACACAATATTGTCTAACATCATAAAATTGTGTACATTGCGTCAATATTTTTCATTAATATTGAAAACATACTTTTCAATTCTGTACAATGTTTTTTCTGTTAATATTGATAATGTCAGTATTATTGCATCATATTAAACAGTCATTGTAATTATACTCAAGAATAATGTTATATAACATTGCATAATATAAAATATATGAATAATTGAAAATACATTTTAGCTACGAAAAATATTAATAGTCCTAATAATTAAGCAGTTAGAAAACTTATAGTACCACTTTACTCTTTTTTTTTACAACCCCACTTTGAAACTGGGAACTTCCGTATGAAACCATGTCACCTGACCGCTGAACTAGCTAGACTTGTACCCGAAAGCGTAAATGATAGGTACTGTTAACCTTTCTCTTTTCAAATGCTATAGTGGAAAACTCAATTCTACAAGTAAGAGTGATCAGTAAAATGCAAACTTTCTGTTGCTTACATCTAGCAGTAGCGCATCGACCCAAAAAAAAAACATTTTGAAAATATATTGATTTTTATAATTTTCTAATAACTAGAAAACCAACTTATAACAAGTATCTATAGGTATAATGAAGTAGAACAAAGTGTAAGAAAGATAAATAAATTAAAGATAACATTTGCTAATTTGTTAATAGCGTACACTCAAAAAATACCTTTTTTTACGTGATAGATTAAATTTTCATTGGAAAACAAAAGTTGTTTCTAGTTTTGTAAAATTTCAATTTGTAATCAAATATACCGTTTTATATGCCTCACAGTTTTTTTTTTTGGTACTTTGAAATAAGATTTGCTTGAAAACCAAGTTGACCTGAAAGAAGTGAAGTTCTTATAAACCACTTTGGAATTGGACAGAAACGTTCTTTTGTGATGCTCCTGGTTGCCTGTCACACATCGTTCCAACCTTGCCAGAGATAATATCCATTCAAAGTTCCACCCAGCTGCTAACCCACCTGATGGACCAGCACCACCACATTCACCAAACAGCGTTGGCATCGGGAGTCATAAATTTTCTAGGAGCGAAAACGGATAAGCGCACCCGACAAATGTGCTCTTTTGACGTGATAGTCAAGAAACCCGGCGCTGACACCCGGTGCCGCGTCAACACGCTGGTGAATAGCGCCGACATTCTGATTTATCTCGAGCAAAGTTGGTGGCGAGTAGCAGGATTCAATGAATAATGTAGTTCAGTTGATGAATTACTTTTTTTGCTGTTGGAACTGATAACGATCTCTTCTGCATATGTTTTCATTATATCTTCTGAAATCCAGTTATATATGATCCCTTTTATCAGACTATTATAATTAAGTCATTTTTCATGTTACAAAATGTATTTTCTTTCATTTACTGTCATTTATCTTTAGCATTGGCAGGTTTCTTTTCACGAATTTATAATCTCAAATATACGTTCTGTCTTGCTATTTGTGAAGTATTTTCTTTCCTTACTACGAAACCACGGCATATGACGACGTTGTTCAAGGTCTTCTGTCTACTCACGTTGTACCTCTTCCAGGCCCCACCAAAGCATTACCTTAGTAGCATTCTTTTATTATTTGACCACTGACTTTACACGAACTGGATGCAACGTGATGAAACTGCTAACAATATGAGTGGAAAACAGGTGTTGTTTACAAATTGGAAAACAAGCTAAAAAGACCACTACAGTGGGGGGAGGCCTTTAATTCTTCTGAATTCAAGGTCTCGGCATCTATTCATAAATTCCAGACATGAAAAGACTGGGCAAAATCATTTAGTTGTCCGATTGGACAATAATAAAGCTCAGTAAAAGTGAGAAACTCCCAGTTTTAAATCTTAAAAGTGCTGGAGTGTGAGATTCTAAATTGAAACGGAAAATTTTAAGCAAAGATCAACTATCTGGGTTCGATGCTATCCAATAAAAAAACTGCAAGGATTCCGTGAAGATGACTGCTCGTGAACCCACAACCTCCGATTCGAGATGGTTTGCCAGGCCGAAAATGAGTTCTCCGTTTGTAATAAAGTATTGAAAACGTGAAGCAGATGAGCAATGAGGTTTCATCCCAAATACATGTCTGCATGATTTGTAATATTAAGATAAGTGGACACTTCAAAATGGACTAGAAATATGTATTTGAAGTTACAGAATCGTCTTAGATTCCCATTACAAAGCCAGTTGAAAGTCACACCCAGTAATTAAGAAATGATTTTGTGCCCACCCAGAAAACTAGCTTTTGAATACAACAGTAGTTAAAAAGGGACTACATATAAGATTTGTACTGGTAGCTAGTTCATAAAGCTAGAACTTAAAGAAAGTCACGAATTAAGAAAGTTTTCCAAACCACCAAAATCAATTCCCAGTACAGACTACATTAAATGATTCACTGAACACCAATTTCACCAATCTGCTTTGCTAAGAAGATTCACGAATCGAGATTTGGTCTAGGATTCAATCAGGGTGGAATGAGGTCTGGGTGGGAACTGACAAGTTCCTCACACACTCCAAGTGAAGTTTAACGATGTGTAGTTTTTCGGTAAACAAAGCATCACGTATTATCGTCGGTTCCAATTGCAGATGGTTTTATAAGAACTAACATTTTCAAGAGTATTGCCAGGTTTTTCAAGCAAATCTTATTCTTATTAAATTTCCCTAAAATGTATTTTTTAAAACACGATATCACTATTTTCGATTATGCAATATTATATAACATTGTCAAGATAAAATACTTATTATGGTATAATTTTATAAAGTATTATATGACACTAGGCTACTATTATATGTACTATTATTCAGTATAGTACACGACATTTAATTTCTATGGTATAATTTTATCAAGTATTGAGAATAGACATTATGCCTGCCATTGTATACTATTATTCAGTATAGTACAATATATTTATTATGGTATAATATTACGCAAAGTATTATATGATATTAGTCCACATTATGAAAAAACATTGTACAATATTGAAAAAAAGTCTTGCGTTTACACTGTTTCTTAATATCGGAAAAATACTTACAATTTTTCGAATTTTATGATACAAGCACAATATCTTTATGAAGGGGGGGTGGAGTTTTTTGAAATAAATCCGCTAAAAATGAAAATTTTATAAAAATGTTTGTTTTCACATTATTATGAAAATTTAGCATAATTGGAAAATACTGATACACACAATATAAATACTTTGTTACGGTATTCCCTGCGTTCATATTATATAACATTGTGCAAATATTATGTGATTATTTTAGGTGCTACTAGTTATGGAGCCTATCAGATAGAAAACTGACATTTAATGCTAGAAAGAAATTTTAACTGAGATTTCAGCTACTGAACGTTTCTCCCAGGTAGCACATAATATTGTCTTATATCATAAAATCCGAAAGTAATATTGTACAATATTTTTCTACAATATTGTAATACCTAAGACTTTTTCAACAGCCAATGTTTTTCATAAGATTGGATAATGCCATGATAATAATATTGGTAATTATACTGAATAATATTATATATTAGTAGTGAATATTTTAAAAAACACATTTAGAAGCATGGAAAAATATTAATCACTTAACTCCGAAGTGCTGGTTTGTGGGTAACACTGTAAAAGAGGTTCTAAAACGTATCCACTTACAGCGAGCTTTAAACCTGAACCTTTCCGGGGTAAATCAAACCGCCATTTTACCACTGGACCAAATTTTAGCTCAGGCAGAAAGCGTAAACGATGATAATAAAATAAAGCTACTAATTGTATCTTTACGAAATTTCATGTCTATAATTAACGAAATGTTTTTAATTAAATTCTTTTTATCATTTCATTAGAAATTATTCAAAATGAAATTAGTCAAGAGAAGCAATTTGAGCCTATATCTAACCTTTGAAATTAAGGTTTAAAAGTTATTATAATAAAATGTTTGAGTAGCCTAAAAAATTTGAAATTTATTTTCTGTACCTCTTTTCACACGGATCTGCCTTAACATTTATAATTGCAGTATTGACGAAGATCAAATAAGAAGATCAAACAACAAATCACGTGCATATTTTTACGGCAGAGTATCAATAAATTTTTTTTTCACAGACCAATAGATAATTCATGAGAGCTGTTTCATGGTTAACTTGACAATAGAATCCGGACCCTGCCTTTTACATTAACCAAAATGTTTTGTGTAAACATTATTTATTCAAATTAAACATTTAGTAAACATTCTTTACTATATGATTTTAACGTTTGATTTTCAAATTGTAGAGTCATGTGCAGAATATAATGCTGTCAATTGCTGACGGTGTTAAATAACTCAAAATAGTTGAACAGCGTTGGATAAATGTAAAACTCATATCGTTTTCGTTGTATTGAATAGTATCATATAATATTCAGAATCTAAATAAACAAAACCCAGTGGTGTTTTAAATAAAACTTCCAAACGAGTGATATTCCAAAAGTTAAAATGAAGATTTTATAGATAAACACGGTTTTTTATATTATTCCAGAAAATTTCTAGTATCTCAGGAAATAATTATACATACAATTGCACTTTGTTATGTGTTCCTAAGGTGTTCAGCACATTGTATAACATTGCAAGTATTATACAATAGTCTGCGCTATTAGTAGAGGTCACAAACACGCTAATAAGCTCTATTTCTTCCAAGGGGAAGTCACAAGAGGGTGGGTTAAACGCATCTGGACGTCTCCCAGACCTGCTTAATACCACATTTTGCCATAGGTTCTAGAACTGCTTACAGGGAAGTTTCATGCTTTTGCTGCGCAGACCTCACCATTATCTTGGCTTGTAAAGAGGGGTTGTGGAAATGTTCACGGTTTGAACGCTTTCTATCTGTTTTAATGCTTAGAAACATCTTGCTTGATGAAAATGCGACTGATTCTAACATTAAAATGGGGAGTTAGTCTACAGATTATACAAAATAATTGCGACAAAACAAAACCGAAGAACTATTTATCGGTAAAGAATATGAAAAATAAACAGAATGTTCATTTACAGCTTTTAGCAATTAAAGAAAACAAAGGATTGAATTATCCAGAAGCAACCGTCAGTCTAATTTCATTCGCTAATCTACTCTATTAAAAATTGAAGGTAAACAAACGTATGTATGTATGTATGCATGTCCTTCTTATCTTCCTGCACGAACCACCGAACGAGAAGCAAGTGAAAGTACCAAAGATGGGGAATAATCCAGGAAGCCGTCACATTTATATCCGAAATTTTTTTTAATTAGTGAAAAGATATTATTTTAAAACTAATTTGAATGTTTTCATTGTTTCATTAATTTTATAAATTGATTTCTTTTCATTGTTACAGCGTAATCTAAATTTATTTTATTGTCAGTCGTTTACTTAAAGAACATTGTTACAAACTAATAATAAAAAAAAAAGGACGCTGACAGAAATAAAAAAAGGTATTAGTTGCAATATGGAACCCGAAGGTTCAGCCAACAACAACGTGGATAGCCTTTTGTGTACTTTGGCAATTGATATGTATTGAAACAGGGAGAAAATTAAATTGCTCATAGGTTTTACTCAAAACCTATTGCTCTTTCATGAGGTTTCATTCTTTAGATTTCATGTACCAGTGAATCTTAATATGTGTATATAAACTTGGAGGGCATATGAAAAGCATGGATTCCTGATCAACGCTGGGTTATTCATCTCTTCCGTACCAAAGTCAGACAAAAAAATAACTCCGAATGTAATTTACAAATGAAGATTATTTATGATTTTTTAAAGTATATTTTGAAGCTTTTTCTCCTTTAATGCGACGGAAATTGATTGTTTCCTCCAGTTTTTCCATTATTTAGAGAGAATGTCATGTGTGTCACATGACCATCTTTTCTCCAAGGAATGACGTATTTATTTGAGATGATAGCCTGTGCAACGCCGGGTTACGTAGCTAGTGTATTGTTAAAATATACATAAAAAAAATTCTAAAAATTTGTCAAAATATGAAAGAAAATGTACGGAAATTAACACAGAATCCTCATTATCCTGTTAACTGAGCTCTGGCATGAATCTGTTGCATTCTAAAAAATAATAAAATTTACTTGTAGCACTATCTGAAACAGAATTAACATTTTTTTTTCCCCTCCCTCGCAGCAAGCTTAAATTTGTCCCCGGCCTGTTGAGCCATTAACAAGCTCTTTTCTCTTGGAATTTTCTTGCTTTTTCTTTTCTTCATTTCTGCCATCCTGTTCGGGCTATTCATTTGCTCTGAGGGTGCCACACCCCAAAGTAAGTGCTCTTTCCAGTTGGAGAACCTAATAGAAATATGATTAGTCGGTGAGAGAATGAGCGGGAAAAGAATGCGTCTGTTTCGTTAGATGTTAAAAAAGACTAACTTGGAAATGACGATGTGAGAAAAAAAAGTAAACAATTGCAAAGGAATTAGGTGAGAAGTGACAGTAGACTGAGAAGGAAATGCAAAACTGGTGACGGTTAGGGTTGAACCTTAAACGACTACCTACCAAATTCCAGAAACAAAAAAATCTGCCCTGTCTTCTTAATTAAAGCAAGAAAGATTAACTAGGATGTGTTGCTCCAATGCGTCGGGGGTCGCAAAACTGTTGCTTAAGGATGATTGGAAAACTGAAAAGTCACGTGCTTTTAAAAAACATTGTTATTCAAGCCCTAGCATGAGTAAAACTCTTGATGAATTATATTTTTCATTTTCTGATGAATGAAACTAGCAGAAAAGATTTAGAAGAAAAGAAGTTTTTCTGTCAAGGCCTTTGATAGGTTAATGCCCTGTCACATCCTTGAAGTAGAAGATTTAAAATGGAAATATTAAGCTTTCACGTTTTCACCATGAACGGTGCAATAGCCTTACATTCTGCTCAGGATCAGTACTAATATCCACTGAAAAGTACCTAAAATTGCACTGAATGCTTGGAAGAAGACGCTGCATCTTTGATTCCAATAAATCAAGAAAATTAATGTCAAAATGTAAATAATAGTTTACGAATCATGGAAGAAATTAAACTGGAGACAATAAAGAACAGCTAATATAATATAAGTGACCAACCAAAGACCCTCAAAGACAATAGATAAAAAGAAAAAGAAAGAAAATCATTATTTTTGAAATTAAAATACAGTTTGAAACTAACCATTGTACAGAGTGTTTTCAATATAATTGTACGAAGAATGGCTTTATTGGTGACGAGGAAGAGGAAATTAAATGACAATGCATAATTGGAAGATTTACCTACAATAGCTGAAACTGATGAAACTGAAATTTAAACGATGAAACTGATAATATCATTTCATGCAGAAGGTAAGAAAGGCTAGATAAAGGCCTGCTTAGTATTGATGAGCAAACTGAGATGCTTACTACATAGTCTGTTTTATTTGAAAAGCTTTATGAGAAAACGTAGCAGAAGAGACTTCAAAGTTCAAAAAAACAAACAACTTTAGATTCTTTTTTTCAAAACATTGTTCAAGGGTGATTTTATTAAAAATATTATATCACAAATCTAAAGGGTTATTTTTTCGTTATTTGATCTCTTTCAGTTATACCTGTACATATAAACTGAATTTTTTCTTTTGATTTATTTATGTTTGTCCGTATTAACTGAGTTGTTGTTTACTAAAGCCTGATTATCGACTGATTGAATCCTGGGCGCATTCTTTAGGGTGTTAATTGACTTTTATTCTCTTTTCTGATATTAAAGAAGGAAATTTTTAAAACGGTTTGACTCAAAGCCTGGTGATTTGCTATATATAAATCTAATAGGACGTTGCACTGTCGACTGACAGTTTAAATTTTATTTCATAATCTTATCCTATTATCATTGTGTTTTAACTTAACCACGTCTTGTCTACCGTCGAAACGAGCTCCAGGTCATCTGCAAACGCTTGTGTCATTCTCATAAAATATACAAATAGTTAAAAATTTTATTTTGCTAAAATGCAAAATTCTTTAAAATTGCATGTTTGTTTTACTAGTTTAAAAAATTAACATTATATTAGTGATCGTTTCCATTTCTTTTTCTTATTAGTTTTTGTAAAATTTTACCTAGTTCCACAGAAGAAGAAGGATAATCAATGGAACTTTTTGCCATTTCAAACGAAAGTATAATCTGACCAATTTTAAAGGTGAATGCCAAATAGGTTTATATCAAGCAAATAAAATCAAAGCATAAAACCAGTGAAAGAGATTTCTCCAACATAACATTTTAAAATAAATAGTTTTAAATAATGGCACTGATCATGGTATAGTTAAATAATATTTACAAAATGAAATAAAATGAACTCAACATCAAGTATCAAAGAAAGTAACTATTAATCTTTTGTAAGTCCTATACCAGTTTTTTCCATTCTCTTCTCTGCGAATTTGAGCATCTGACCATTGTTCATTATCTTTTATATTCCTACTTTTACCAAAATGTATTATTGTGTTTATTATACATTACTGGAGTTTCATTATAAATATTCATATGAATTGTTTAATTTTATTCTTTTCGAGAATATGTTCTAATTTCAATTTTTTTAAAAAATACTAAACAAAAATCACAAATTTCATAAAAAAAATATCTACCAAGAACTTTAATTAATATTATTTT
Organism: Araneus ventricosus; assembly: GCA_013235015.1. Taxonomy (NCBI): domain Eukaryota; kingdom Metazoa; phylum Arthropoda; class Arachnida; order Araneae; family Araneidae; genus Araneus; species Araneus ventricosus. The sequence goes on along the minus strand of BGPR01000215.1, from coordinate 172,800 downwards.
AATTTATCTAACTTTATCATGATTTTTGAGATTTTGTCTCATTGACAATGCCATCCTCTGTGGAGATGCTGTCTAATGAGGAGACAAACCAAGGTTTGATTTTAAGGCAGTTCTTACGTTGCTTAAAGAGGTACACTAATTTTATTAAATCTATACTAAACCTATCAAAAGCTCTATATTTTAATTATAAATTCCCATTTTTCTCTAATTGGTTATGGATTAGAACTTCACCAAGCCCTAAATGAAACTAAATAAATTAACACCTTCAATACTAAGCAATACAATTGAAATCTTTTTTTTTTTTTTTTTTTTTTTCTAAAACACCTCAGCCTCTACAAACTCTAGTTTCGCGAGGATCTGACTTTAGCCATTTGCATTATTTTTTAGTTATTTTCTTTTCCACGGTGGAGACGGTCATTAGGGAATAAAGTGTAGAAATTAACATTAAGTAAAATATTTTCTTTCCCAAAAAATTGTTAGGTTAGACCTTAACTAGAGACTTTAAACTAGTTACACGCATTTTTTTTTAAAAAAATGTTAGGACTGTCAGTTAATATTATTTGAATTTCATGGGGACCATCCAAGTTGAGGGGACTCTTTTCCTTATATTCATGGGAAAACAGAGTTAAATTATAAATTTTTTAGGAAACGTATTGAATAGTTTCTTCCAACCATTTATAGATATGAACAAAAATATAGACATTTACTCTCTAACGACACCATCCTCAAAAAGTACATTTTTTTTTCTTGAGAGAATGACTCCTTGTAATAGAAATTTTTCAAGGCTTAAATTAGTATTGGATTAATGTAAATATCTTAGTACGCAGAGAAACAGATCCCCTGAGGATAAAACCATGGTAAACCTGGTTAGGTCATTGGAAAACAATTTTCCCACAACCAAGTAATTAAATATAAAATTCAAACATTTGGCAATGCCATAAAAGTCAGTCGCTCCAAAAGGCTGTCAAAGCTCATTTAATTATCTAGGGGAGACCAAAGAACATTCTGGTTTTTTTAATTTTGTAATTATAAGTTGTTAATAGCTATTCATAGCTTTTACCTCCTAAATACAAATTGGATTGTCAATGACAATGATGAAAAGATGCTTTAAATCTAATTGGAAAACGTCTTTCAAGATTCTGCTGATTGTCGGGAGAAGACTGACTGGTTACACAGCTTAGGGTTTGCCATATTTTTGTAGAAAATTCCTTGACATTCCTAAACGATCTTGGGAAGAAGTTAAATCTAAAACATATATTAAAATGGTACAAATTTGGACAAACCAAAATGTGTGTCTAAATTCTTATAACTTGTATGAGGCTTTTCCTTTCTGTGATTTTTGGGCTAACAGGACCTATTACTTTTCTGTGAACCTGGCCTGTTCTGGTGTATATGTTCTCATTAAAGAGCTAGTTGACCATGGTGCGGATCAGAGGTATTTCAACTTCTGCTTCCTGAGACATCTGATTATTGGGCTTGTTTTCACCATACCTCTACCTCTTTACTTTTCCATAACCATCTTGAAATTAGGTAGAACAAGTATCTTTTGTAGTTCTTGCAAGAAGTTCCTGCTTTTTTAAGCAATCAAGATCTGTTTCACACCAGCCCTTGACTTATATTCCTCCTCACGATCTTGGATTGACCTCCACCTCAAGGAACTGATTGTTCTTTCTTTAAAAATTTTTTAGAACTACATTGTTGTTTCACTAAGTGTCTCAAGACAGTTGGTCTTAAATTCTGCAGTCCACTTTTTCTACAGGATTTTTTCATCCCATAACCAATCTTTTACTACAATATCTATACCCAACGAAGAAGGCATCATTCTCCTGTACAATCCAGGTTCAATCAACGTGTCAGTGTCTGATATGCACTTAAGGTAACCTCAAAATTTCCATCGGCAAGTTATCGTTTCTTAAAGTAGAATTCTCAGATGATCATATTCAAGTCCAACTTGAAAGCAAATATCCATAGTCGCTAAAGATACAGGTCTGAAATTCCCCACGTTAACCTCATCTATAAGTGTAAATGATAATTGTTAAATCAGGAGAACCCGCATTTAAACAATGAAAATAGACCATGCTGCTTAATCTTAAAGATGTTATGATTATTTAGCGAAGTTAAAACCCATTAACTGTCTAATTGTAATCTTTCATAAAATTACCCATATTCAAGATTGCTGTTAAAAGTCCTCACGGTAAGTTAGTGATGTATTAAAATTATAGTTAAAACTACTATCAACTGCTGATGCTATCAAAGGGGGAAGAAGACACTGCTAATTTCAAGAAAAATTCCTCAAGTGCATCAAGAAGTGTTCCATTTGTACCCAATGCTGTTAGTCTTTATATTGTTGTTTAAATATAACTATTCTTGTTATTTTAACTCTTGTTAGAACAGAATTTGAACCATTTAAATCTATTAGATCTAATACACTCTTACAAATATTAAAGTGCAGAGATTTATTATTTTTCCTGCCCAAATCCTGTTCCCCTTTCATTACACGTTCATTTTCTTTACATCAACATAACAAATCGAAACAAAAAAAAAAAAAAAGAATAAAATACATAAGATCAATAATTGACCAATGATTAATGAACTCCCAATTATTTTCATCAACCTCAACGACGTAATCAGTGTTATTTTGCATCAACAATTTCGAAATACAATAGAACTAGGGCGTACTGCCCCTGCTTCGCTAAAAGCTCAGTCCCTGGGGCGAGGACTGCATTCCTCCGGGTTTGCTTACGAATACTGCTCTGCTTCTGCTCTTCGGTTATAATGAAGACACTGCGTCCTAGCACAGCTTTTTGTAAATCTTGTATATATAGTATATTCTCCTTGTTGCCAACCCCAAGAATCAATGTGCTGTCATTCTTTCCAGCACCACTCACGTGATCCCAGCCGCTTCGTTCATACGTTTCATGCATTTCTGTTAGTACAGGTGCACTATAAAATGCATTAATTACTGAAAGTAAAATTTATTCAAATTGCATTAACTCAAAAATTAATTTCTCCCACCATTGTACCACAAAATCTTCATATGACATATATGTAAATGTTAGAAAGAAATTGAATGTTGATATTTATATTTCAAAGGTGATTAAAAAATCAAAATTATTATCAATCAGAACGTCATTTAACACTTCTTCGCATATTACTTTCTTTTGACTTATAATTCTTCAATAGTTTGTTTAACATAACTGCCCATCAAAGTGTTAAGTTTAAAACCGGTGAGAACCTTTTCCAAATCTTAAAAAAATAAATTTTAAATTATCTTTTTTCCTTACTAAAATTTAGAAATATTCTACACTTTTCACCTTAAAAATATTGCTCAAGCAAAAGTTTCCCACTTGCATGTACACATGTTTATTCAATAATTATTTAATCAAAGAAAGATATAATGTTTTCGAGTAGACATTGTGTTTTAAATCTTGTGAAAATTTAATTTGGTTTTAGAAGAATGAAGTAACACATCTCGCAACCTTTATCTGAAAAAGGACATTTATATATGGCTTCAAAACATGTTCATTAACTACATAATATTAGAACCAATAATAATATTTACTTGCTTTTATAATGGATACGATAGCCTTTTTCGTACTCCTCTGAAATCCTTTGTTTTTTTCCACCAAAATTTTTTTAAAACATTCCCAATTCTTTTCTCAATTAAAATATTGCTCACAAAAGCTCCGCTTGCATACATGCTTATTCCAATACCATTTAGTCACAGTGTCTTTCCTAAGTGCAGTCATTTCAGTTTTAAATCTGAAAATTCTTATTTATCGAAGAATGATGACCTCTTCTTCGCAACCTTTCACATCTAATAGCGACAGAAGGTGCGGTTTGGAAACATTTTCATAATAACCATTAAAAATTAAACCGTAATAATTGAGTTATTTACCCTAAGCATTTTTAAAATGATTAGATATCCTTCAAAATTTTTCGAACATTGTTTTCTCCCAGCAAAATCTTAAACATGCACTTTAAAATGATATATTACTTTCCACACATAAACACACTCATCTAAATTATATTAAGGAAGGGAAGTGCAATACTATTTTCTTGGATAGTTATTGTATAAGCTTTAGATGTCGAGGATGAATAAACCAATTTTTAGAAACTTTTTAGCTGGGGAGGACATTCAGTATTAAGCATTATTATCTATCTCATTTTGTCTAAATTCCAAACTGTAGACTCAAACTTATTTAATTTTAAACTATCAAACCAAAACAACTTTTCGAAAAGACTTCCGGTGATTCAAAACCAAACTTTGAGTTGCTGCTAAGATTTTCAAATTCCGACTTTGCGTCCATAGAGCGTTTTCATATATATATATATATTCATTATATAATTAAACAATTTTGTTTTTCAAGTTTTCTAGAATGTCATCGGTTATTAGAAATACGTGAGATCATTAAAGAAGAGGCACTGAAGTATATAAACAATACAAAAATTATCATACTGTGGAATTTGATGTTTTACTGTCTTTACATGCATCTTGTATTGTATATACTCAGGCCATCTCAACCTAATTGGAAACTTTATTATTTGCAAGTAAATAAACATAAGAATTTTCAGCTTAAAGTTTTTTTTACAGTATATTTATTCTAAATTTATAAATTAAACGAAAGAAAAATATGGCAGCAGGTATGTATTATCCATTGGGCTAATTGGGTTTTTAGCCTACTGCCTCACCAATTTTTTTTCCGAATGTGTCTGAACATCGCACCGTTTTGTAGTTTCCTCGATTTTATTTAAAATTTCAAACTTAAAATTATTGAATTATAATTAAGGAAAATTAAACGATTTGCTTATTTATAACAGGGTGCAGTCATAGTTTGTAATTCTCCGCTGGAATGGTTCATAAACACAACGAGTGCCGGTAAATTCTTATATAGTATAAACCACATGCAGTTACGCAAATTATACGGCTTTTCAAAGACTGGTCGAAAACGAGGTATATAAAAAAAGTATCTGATTAGAAATTTTAATGAACAACTTGATTATTATAAATTTACAAGGACAGCAAATCTTCTAAAATATTTTTTTTAATTTTTCTATCTAATCTAATGTTGTTCTTATGTCATTAATACACACTATATAAAAAATTAACGCGCAAAATTTCAACGCATAATCTGACATTTATTTCGGAGCATATATAAATTAATTTAAATAAAATTCATGGTCTTGCTGACAAATATTCCAGACGGTCTTGTCTAAATTTCATTTTATATAAGTATGTTATATATGGAGAAGAATTTTTGGCATTCATATAAAATTCTATTTTTTATTAAACCGACATTTTCTCCAGCGTCAAATATTAGTCATATTTTTCCCGAAATCAATATTTTCGAGTTATTATGTGTCTTCTTTCTGAAATTCCTGAAAAATAAAATTAATCCCATCACTTGTTTCAAAGTGTTAGAGTAGCTGATAAAAAAAAGTTGAGGATTGAGTAATTACGAGCAAGTTCTGGAATATTTACTCATAAGCAATACACTGCTATTAAAATTATGTATTTATTCTCATAACTCAGAAATAAATAAATAAGTGACATTTTATTATTGTTTAGATTATTGCCTCTGCAATAAAATTAATTGGCTTTAAATTTAAAAATCTTGTTTTAGTTGTCCCTACATAATACTAATGCAGTCGTATTTAAAAAGTAATAATTCTTAAGTTTTTTTCTGTTGGTACCTGCATATTACTATAGATATTTTGTAAAAATTTTTAAAATTAAACATTTTTATAAAAGTGAGAAAATTGTGCTTTTTATGCATACATGAAATTACAAGTTATGTTGTTGTTACTAATCTCTGTTGAATTGACGTGAGTTACCAACAAGAATCCATACTTTGATGTGAAGTTTGCATGATCACCAGGAGGAGAGAAGAATAAACCTCTTCCCAGTCAAGTTCAGACAGTCCAAAAAAAATGTGTTTAGTGATGCTTGATATTGATGGCATTTCTAGGCAGAGGGTGGTCTTGTTTGTCAGACATGTAAGACATGTGGCCTCTGGCAAATGTGAAAGATATGTTTGACTGCCTGTTGCATGGAAGGAATAGAAAGTCCTGAGTTTTCTCACCTTTGTGGTGGGAGGAGGGAGGCCCAGTCAGTCCGTCTGTTTTTTGGGCTTTTCGGGCCAATCTATTTCCATCATCTGCATGCGAAGGGATCCATTGAAATGTACATCATGTTGATAGGAGATGAGCTTCTACCTCTTTTTTGTAAAATGGATAAACTTTTTTACTTCAATGCTGGTCTGTACTTAAGGATGTTGAATTGAGCTACGGCTATCAGTGGGTATTCACAGAGGCTTCAAAGTTGCGCCTGCTCAAGATGGCCGCTAGTCCCACATCGATTGCCAGTATGGGAAAACAGAACAGAAGTCCAAGCCATTGTTTTATAGAGTATTTGTCAGGAGGCTCAATGTAGATTCCACTACCTGTCAGGTTTGCTGTCAGTATAGATTTGATGTCTTTTAGAGGATGTTACTATGATTTCAAAGTCAATGTTTTAAGAAAGTCAGTATACAAATTCTTTCTTCTAGATGGGTATGAGGCTGAAAAGAAGTTAAACTACGAAAATTCTTTTGGCAACAGATTATAATAAAGAGAATGTGTCTGGAACATTGTCCAAGATTATATGCTGTGATTTAATTGACTGAAAGAGCTGTTCTTCTTTAGTCTGAAGTCTAGTTGTTTAGGTATCTATAAAAGTTCACTTGGTCAATACTGTTTATTGTGGCACATTTGACGAAGTTTACCTGCCTTCTGACGATATTGCAAATCTGCTCATAAAGGACACCATTTAAAGGACAGCCAGGTTTTAGTCCAGTAATAATTTATAGCACCCCAATTGGACTCTTTCCAATTCTTTTCCAGTTTGATTGTGACAAGCACAACAGCAGATAGAAAGCCTGTATTCTATAATGGGTCAAATGAGGTCCCTTAAAAAAGAAGTTCCATAAGTCATGTCTGCACCCCAGCCCTACCAGCGATGTGGCTTCTCTTTTCAATGCCTAAGTTGCTTCCTGGCCTTCAAGGTAATTATGTCTTCAATAAATTTACTTGTAAATTTAGGGGTCTAGAATGAAACCGGGGCTGATTCATGTTTCTACACGCAGGTGTTTAAATTAATCGAGATGGTTGGTGTTTTATAAATGTTATTCGTAAAGAAGGTAGAAATTACCATGTCTATTATTTGGGTCCATGTCCTGAGAATGCAGCCCTGCCCAAGGAAAAGCATTGAGAGAGTTTTGCATGAATTTGACCCCACAAATCTCTGATGAGATAGAAACTACAAAAATATTAATCTGGATGCTAAAATATCATGCAGCTTTATAATTAAGGCCCAAACTATCGAAAGCCTCTGTGATGTCCAGAGTCACACTGCAGAGTAGGTTCATGTCTTGAACATCCTGATGGTTTGGGAAAGTACAATACTTGATCATGGTGCCATGGGAAACCAAAATTGCTCTTTCAGGAAGAAGATTATCTTATCCAGAAAGTGAAGTCTAATTTTAGGACCATTTTCTCCATTATTTGCTAGTATGTTGCTAAATGCAACGGGTCTGAAGTCCCTAGGTGTGGGCAAGAATTTTTATTTGCTTCTTAATTTGGTATAATTATGACCTTTTTTCTATTCTGAGGTAAGTGCTCTTCCTCCAGGAAAAGCAGAAGCTTGTTTCTGTTTTCCAATACAGCCAAGGTTTCAGACATATGAATTCTTGGAATACCAAACGCTAGGGGATTGAGACAGAGTAAAGTCAACAAGAGCAAAATTTTACACAAATTATGCTGCTAGGTAACTTGAGATCAGTACTACGGCAGCTATGAACAATATTTCTCTTTTGCTTTACGCAAGACGTGTTTATCCTCATTTTGTGAGGTTGAGTCTGTTGCTATTAGTTGGTACCACTACAGCAAGACCATTGGTGCAGTGAATTGATCATCTGGGAAGGAGATGATTTAGACAGGTGATTGTGTAATGTAGCAAAAAATGTTTCAATATTTCTAGGAGAAATCAGTTTAGCGTTTACATGGTTTTCTTTCAGTGTCTGCCAATTAGAATTTAAATCGTCATTTAATGGTATTAACCCCTATTAAAAAAACACCCAGTATAAAATATGAAACTGGTTCCGTATCATACCACCGGTGAGCCATAAACTGGTATTACAATTGATCCAGTATATCATACCTGAACCGGTGTTTCTGCTAAACAAACCGGTATGATGCTGGATCTAAAAGTGCGATACTGATCTGGAAAATATTACCGGTTCTATATGAAAACCAGAAACCAGTATCAAACCGTATCATACTAGAAGGTTATTATACAGACCAGCCGATTTAGCATATTATATACTAGATTTATCAAATTAACATACTAAATTATCTAATAAAATATATCGTATATATATACATATATATATATATATATATATATATATACGAATCAGCTTTATTGCCGTAGTACTAAGTTAATGCATTAATTAAAATCAGACAAATAGAATAAAATATTTTTTATCCTCAAAAAGATATTTTTCTTCAAATAACACTAACAAAGAAAATTATGAAAGTGATAACCAAATGAATAAGAGTTGCAAAACAATATAATTATTCTAAAAACTATCTAAAAACAAATTAGATTTAATATTATTAATGAAGAGATTGTGGTCTTACATCTTATCACTATGAGTATAAAAAAAGACAGTATTATGAATAAATAAAAGTCGTAAGCTGATTTCCTTTTAATGCTTTCACCTTAGTCAAGAAAGATTAAAATTTTTTGGCCCTGAAAAGGACCGTTTTTTATGTAGTGAAAGCATCAGGAAGTCAAATTCAACAGGCATTGATGTATCAGAGAATTCTCTTAAACATTTTTTTAAAAAATGATTCAACTCTATTCCACAATCTATACAAACACATACATAAAATCATGAATATATGCATTGTAAATACAATATATTACCCTTCTGAACATTACAAAAAATTTCATTCCTGTATATACAAAACATGATTTGAAAAATTTCCATTATTATTCACCGTAAAAGTCAGACATACTTGCATAAGACACTTAATAAATGAGCAAATTTGCACTACATCATTACACTAAAAAAAGAATTCTCTTAAACAATTGATATACATTTTTAAAAAAATTAATACTATATTGCAGGTCAAAATTAAATTATATACAAAATATAAGCTGCATACATATAAAAGGGTTATGTTAATGTTCACGGTATTTCTCTGTAAACACAATTACCTACCTATTTGGTCGAAGATATAATTGAAACGCTATCAAATGACCTGGCTCTAGACAATCCAACATAAAGTTGGGCATGTGTAAAACCAGTACAATAAATTCTTGATTATCCAGCATTCAGGTATCCGGAAATCTCAACTAACTGGAAAAATTAGAAAATGAGTTTTTCTAAAAAATTTACATCAGAGTGTCAGAATTTAGCACGCCCAAACTGTTCAATTCAAACGGGCAGTTTATTTCTGGAATGCAACATCCGCTCCACACGGAGAAAAAAAGCAATATACAGTACAGTGACGTACACAGACTTGTTTTCACGGGGGGAGGGATTCAAAAGCAAAAACCAAAGGAGAAAAAAAGTTCCTCACCCTCCGCTGAAAAAGCAAAATCGACAACGAAAAAAAAGCAGTATTATTATCCGATGGGATGAGCGGTATTCAGGGAATTAAAAATGTTTCTTTTGAGCTTGATTCAATCATTTCTGATTCAATAACGTTACGCTGTAGTTTTGTCACTATTAGACTTGTTGTACAGCCCGTTGCACAGGCCTTTTGAAGGCATCAAATTTTAAAGTAGCATTATCACTGCACTTTTTTTTACTACTTACTGTTGGTTTGGCAAGTGAACGGCCAACCTCATGATTACCTACATGAGGTTTTCCTGAGAAAGAAAATTCAATGTGTCTCCACATCGCTTCAGGGGCACTTACATCATATCTGCATTACGAACAGCAAACCTGTAGGAATAATATTGCAACTATGTAACTCTAACACGTTTTGCAGATCTTCTTTCTTCAACATGTTCGAAGTTGGAATGCCAACCGCATTCTCCATTCAGAAATAGAAGAGGATAAACCATAGGATCGCTGCACTGATTAAGTGGTGAAATATTTTTGTTTGTATTAACTGTTAGCAACTGCATAAATGCAAATATCTCGATTTGCTGGGGGTTCTACTTCATCTCCGACAAATATTGCAACAACCCGTTGTCTTTGAAGAAGGTGCATTATACCTGCACAAGTCGAAATCTGGATGTTCCATAAAAACCATTTTAACATTTACAGCTGGATTAGATTGCATCAATTGATGCATCTGCAGATATGATTCCGCAAATGGATTCATGCTTCGTAATAAAGTGTCCAACTTCTCCATTACAGAGTGAAGGCAGGCTTGATTATTCTCCATACGTCTATTCCTTGCTTCACTGGAGTCAAATATGTACAATTGTCCATAGCCAGGTCTGTTCCGTACATTTGAACAGAGAGGAGAAACCATATGATAAATCTGACCATGTATATGGAAACACTATGGACATGTTCCAAGAGGTGCCTTTATTTCAGCCCCCATAGATGCAAAGGCTAATGCAGCATTATATTCTCGAATTTGCTGTTGATAGTTTTTTGCTACCTGTGAATTGGTGCAGAGTAATTGCTTGAAAAGATCAGGGGCTTCTGTCAGATGAACTTTCATATCATGACAGGATTTGGTATAGTTTTCCTCGAGTTCACTTCGTTTTCACAATAAAATGCATCACAAAATTAGCACACATCAGACATATTGCTACAGATATGTTCCGGGACATTCACCTCAATTTGAGAACGAACACGATTTGCCTAAGTTTATCAGAACGTTTTCTGGGTCGCCTAAGCTTATCAGCTTTATTTCTAGCTGATCTCCTTTGAAGAGTGCGTTTCATCAAAATTTTCATTTAAATGTCCGAATACTGTTCCTCCGCAGATTATAATAAAGGTCTTGCAGACTCATTTGCATGAAGAAATTAACGAAATGTTGAAAAAAAATCACTTGCAGCACTGCCGCCACGCTTCGACCATAGCCGAATGTAAACAAACCGTTCGTTGGCATCGTAAGAAAAGACTTTTTCCGCCTCTTTCTACTTCCGCTTTAGCGTTTTATATATACAGATTTCCATCGCATATATTCATATTCTTATACATGTGCTTGTATATATCGCGGAATAGAGTTGAATCATCTTTTAAAAAAATGTTTAAGATAATTCTTTTCGAATTTGTCAATTGAAGGGCATAAGAGAAATTCGTTATTTTTGAATATATCAGTATATATGGCTTGTTATAATTTTTAAAAAGCAGATAACATTTAAACATGTATTATAATCTATATATATAAAACGCTAAAGCGGAAATAGAACGTGGCGGAAAAGTCTTTTTTGCCGATGGCAACGACCGGTTTATTTACAATTGTAACGGTCGTAACTATAATTCAGAAATAAACAGAACCTTCATTTTTTCCTCCAAAACCTGAACTTTTTCGAAATTTCTTAATCTGAACTTTTTTGTGAATACGGGAATGATAGCTTTTGCAGCTAAAAATCCCCCAAAGCCTTCAAATCAATCCAGAAGCTCCTGATCTTTTCAAGGAAATACTCTGCAGCAATTTACAGGAAGCAAAAAACTATCAACAGCAAATTCGAGAATATAATGCTGCATTAGCCTTTGCATCTATGGGGGCTGAAATAAAGGCACCTCTTGGTACATGCCCGCAGTGTTTTCATATACATGGTCAGATTTATCATATGGTTTCTCCTCTCTGTTCAAATGAATGAAACAGACATGGCTATGGACAATTGTACATATCTGACTCCAGTGAAGCAAGGAATAGACGTGTGGAGAATAATCAAGCCTGCCTTCACTCTGTAATGGAGAAGTTGGACACTTTATTACGGAGCATAAATCCATTTGCGGAATCATATCTGCAGATGCATCAATTGATGCAATCTAATCCAGCA